>LPNX010113080.1:0-21180 GCA_001517045.1 Pseudotsuga menziesii
CATATTCCACCTTATGCAAGTTGTCATCTACACATCCATAGTGGTCAAAATTGCTAATTTTGAGTCATGGAGCACTTGGGAAACCTCCTGGAATCAAATCTACTGTATTCGTGGCCTCCCTAGCGCATGTCTTCTTTTTCTGCTTTATTGCCTACTTTTTCAGTGTTTTAAGGCAATTGGGAAAGTTTGACTAGGTGAAGTTAACTTGTTTTTTGTCCTCCACATCCTCCACTCTTTTCTCCTATGAAAAGCATGTATGATTTGTCCTTCCATCCACTATTATCTTGGCTAATTTATTTTTCCAATTCGTGAGCTCCTAGACAGTTTTGGAAACTGCTTTATGCACCTATGGGGGATTTGCTTAGATTTAGTAAGCCTGCTTTTTACTAGATTCGAATGGCATCTTCATGCATTCGAATACCTCATGTAATTATTTATTGTGGCAGCCTATGACTTCACAGGGTTTTCTATTGTACACTTATTCAATACAGATTAGTGTTCTGCTCCATTATTCAGTCTCCTTTGTGAGTAATCTACATGTGTAATTGGCAATTGTTGTGTGTAATTGTTCTAACACCTGGGTTCAATTTCCACATTTAGATGGTCGAATTGGTAGGTTGAATCACATGAAAAATGACATAGTGTATCAAGAATACAAGAAACTTGCAAAGATTCTATTGGATTTGGACATGTTAGAATAATCAAAACCCATTCCCATACTTATGATATAATATTTAATCATTTTGGTTAAATTCCTAGATCCTACACTAGCTAGTTGGAATCCGCTTGCATTCTTATGGTCAAAATTTCCTAAACTTCCTAGAGGAGTGCCTTTGAAATATTATGGAAATGATTCTAACAATCCATCAAACTTCCCATTTTAGTAAGTGTGCATTCCTTCCTTATCCAGAATTTCCTTGCTTTTTAGCATCTTTTAGCGAAAAAGGTGAAATCTAGTATGAAGGAAACTACCTTGTTGTTTACACAAGTCACCCTCATTTTTCTCTCATAAAAGAACCAGTTTATCCACTTTCTATCACTTATCAGTTGATACACCTCATTCATCCCATTCGTTACCTTCTTGATAGATTAGGAAAGTGTTTTATTCACCTCTGGGGGATTTTGACTATTTTGGTAAGTCTTCTTTTGTGTTGATTTGAATGGAATCCTTAGTAATTTGAATCTTTGACGTAATTATATCTTTGGAAAAACTATTTTGTCATAAGTTTGGCTAGTGTAAACTCATTCAATAGAATTTTATGTTATACACCATACACAGTCTCCATTTTTTAGTGAATATATGCATTTTTTACAAGCAGTTTTGTGAGTTCAATTGATCTAATATTGGGATTAATTTCCACATGCTATCAAAGCCTCAGTATCTTGATTTTTATCCTCTTCTATTTATTTTGAAGGATCGAAATCACTCACTAGGAGCGCATTTTGTCTGTTCAAGGGCATAGTTGCTGAAGAATGGATCAATCTCACCATATCATTATGAATCCATTCAACTACTTCGAATGGAAGGAACAGATGGATATTTTGATGAGGAGTAAAGGCCTCTACAAAGTGACCATGAAAACTGAGCTTGAGCCTAATGCAGCAGCATAGAATATTAAGTGGAATAATAGAAGAGATGAGACATATGGTCTCTTGTGTCTCAACATTTCCAGAGCCCTTCTTTTCCATCTTGATGGATTGGCATCACCAAATGAAGTAAGGGAGAAGCTTCAAACTTTATTTGGAAAGGAATATGAAATGAAGGGACATCAACTGGAGAACAAGCTAATATCACTCACTCCAAGCAACTTTGAATCCTTACAATTCTTTTTCTTCAATTTCAAAGCATTAGTTTTGCAGTTGAAATGGTGTGGTATTGAAAAGAAAGATGAGAAACTAGTTTTGGCCATACTTTCAAAGATTGGCCCTAACTACTTAGTATTTTTTTCGACCTTCCATGCCACAAACTTGAAATCTAGAACCTAGAATATTCCTTCACTGGAAGATTTCATGGAATCCTTGACCGAGGAGAAAGATAAGTTGGTCATGATGGGCACCATCAAACCTTCCAAAGATCAAGCTTTGGTTGTTGGATATTCAAAGGTGGATTCCAAAGGAAAGAAGAAGGATAATAATCCTCCTGATCAAAATGGAGACAATTCCAAGTCTCATGAGGAGTCCTCAAACTCCAAGAAGAAGAATTCCCATAAGAAGAAAGGTAAAGGTGAAATGAGAAAGTGTGCATACTGTGGTAAAGGATTCCATCTTGAGATATCTTTCATGAAGAAACAAATCGATATGTTGAATCAACTCCTGGAAAAGAACAAAATCTCTCTTCTTGAAGGCGCAAATAAGAAGGAAGGAGGATCAAGTTATGAAGACAAGGAGATGTTTCATGCCTTGGTTGCAAGCATTGTAAGATCTCCTTCCTTTATCATTGATTCTGGAGCTTCAAGGCATATGGTTTTGACAAGGGAGGCCTTCTCCTCTCTTGATGATTCAAATGGTCCAGATATTTTATTGGGAGATAATTCTAAAACTGAAATTAAGGGAAATTGTAGAATAGATCTTGAGCATGGTTCCTTCAATAATGTTTTGCATGTCCCAGGTATTGCTGCTAATCTCTTGCCAGTATATTATATGATCCACAATGGGTATCCTAATAAGGTTTTATTTACTCCCAATTATGTTGAAATCTCTAATATTTTGAATGATAGAGTCATTGCTAAAGGTTTTGTGGATCACAGTTCGAAAGTGTACAAGTTCTCACACTTCATGCCCTTCTCAAACCCCTCTTCTCTCCTCACTCATGCTAATGAAGCCAACAAGATTTTTCATGATACGTTTAGCCATCTAAATTACAAATACCTTTCATATTTGTGTGACAAATATATGGTCATATGGATGCCCAATATCGATTTTTCCAAAGGAGTCTATCAGTGTTGCATTCTAGGAAAACACCCAGAGCATAAGTATGAGAGAGTCAATCATGAGAGAACCTCTACACCACTTTAAATCATCCACAGTGGCATTGCTGGTCCTTTTCCTAGTATTTCCATGAGTCAATCCAAGTATGTCCTAACCTTGATATATGAATTTTCTAGATATTGTTAGGTTTACTTCCTTAAGCACAAGTCTGAAGTTTTTGACATCTTCATGGTTTTTAAATCCTTGGTTGAGAACCAGTCTGGAAGAAAGCTCAAGATACTCAGATATGATAATGATGGTGAGTATTTCAATTCTAAGTTCATTCATTATAGTGAAGATACATGTATTCAGATGCAACACTCTATTCCCTACACATCTCAGCAGAATGGTGACGTTGAGAGGAAGAATAGATCTCTCAAATAAATGGCTACTTGCATGATGGAGTCTTAGAATTTGCCACCAAATTTTTGGGATGAAACCATAAATTGTGCATCCTACAACCAAAATAGGGTGCCTCACAAGAATCTTGATGGAATCACTCCTTTCAAATCTTGGAGTGGACACAAGCCTAATGTGTCTCATTTCAGGATTTTTGGCTTTAAGGCTTGGGATAGAATTCCAACAGAAAAGATGAAGGCTTTGGAAACCCAAAGTCAAGAGTTCCTATTTTTTGGGTACTCTAAATATTCCAAAGGTTTTAATATGATCAACATGATCACTCAAGGAGCCTTTATTGAAACGAGTGTTCAGTTTGAAGAAGAGCTTATGCCAACAACATAAATTGGATATTCCTCTTCACCGCCACCACCTCTGACTATATGTGAAGAGGTAGATAAGTTTTATGATTCTGATATGTCTGATAATGATGATTTGATTTCATATCTTAACACTCCCACAAGTCCAAAGTGGTAAACAAATACCATTCATGCAACTGGGGAACTAGCTTGGAATCCTAGTGATCCTAAAAGAACTAGATCTCAATTCGAGAGTGCCCTTTCTGTCAAGAACCCCTTATTTGATGAGAAATGTTATATAATAGTTGAATAATAATTACAAAAATATGAAAAATAATCAGAATATCCAATATGGAAAACAACTATGAAGGAGGAATACCATTCACTCCAAAAGAATGAGACATGGGAACTAGTCGATCTCCCACCAGGGAGAAAGCTAGTCAAGTGAAAATGGGTATTCAATACAAAGTTTTCCATTTATGGATATACTCTGAAGTATAAATAAATTTTAGTGGAAAAGGGATTCTCCCAATTCCAAGGCATTGACTATAATGAGACCTTTGCACCAATGGAAAAGATGGATTCCATAAGACTAGTTTTGGCCATTGTAGCTTTGAAGCAATGGGGGGTACATCACATGGATGTGAAAAGTTCCTTTATACATGGATATATCAAAGAAGAGATATATATACATCATCCATAAGGTTTTTTTACTAATAAATATCTTGTGTGTAGGTTGGAGAAATCACTATATGGGATAAAACAAGCTCCCAGAGCTTGGTATGCCAAGATTGATGGCTTTCTGCAATCACAGAACTATAGTAGATGCAAGTCTAATACAAATTTATATTTGAATATGATTCATGGTTCAATTATAATTATTGTTTTGTATGTGGTTGAAATTATAACCACGTGAACTTCCATGAAAGGAATTGCCTCCTTGAAGGATGCAATGAACCATGTTTTCTCCATGACATATTTGGGATTATTGAGCAAATTTTTGGGGCTTGAAATTTCTCAATCGGATATTGGAATCAAAGTACATCAGTCCAAGTATGCTTTAGACCTACTGAAAAACTTCAACATGAAGGATTGCAATCCAAGCAATACTCCTTTCCTTTTAGGAGTTAAGTTTGAAGAAGCACATTCCACTCCATTGGTAAACAACACACTATATAGGCAACTAGTTGGTTGTCTTCTTTATTTGACTCATGTTCGACCTGATATATCTTATGCAGTGAGTGTGGATTCCAGACACATGGATCAGCCTCATTAAATCCATTGGAGGGAAACAAAAGGAATCCTGAACTTTGTACAAGAAACAAGAACTCATGGAATTCACTATGTTGCAAAATCTAATCTAGAGTTAGTTGGTTTTAATGATTCTCATTGGGTAGGTGATAACACTGATAGAAAACCAACTTCTAGATATGTGTTTATTCTTATAGATGGGCCAATCAGATGGTCAAGTAAAAATCAAAGTGACATTGCACTTTCATCTACAAAGGTAGAATACATAGGAGTTGTGAATGCAACTACTCAATGTTTGTGGTTGCAGGGAATACTTGGAGAGTTTGGGATTGAATATGAGACTTCTAAAGTCATCTATTGTGACAACCAAATTACCATTAGAATCTCAATCGATCCGGTACTGAGGTAGTGAACCAAACACATAGAGATACATATGCACTACATCATAGGACTTGTCCATGATGGGATCATTACTATGCTCTATTGTGCATCATTTGACCAAGTTGCAGACATCTTCACTAAGGTGTTTTCTGAGAATGATTTAAACAATCTCAAATCACTATTGGGGATAGCTGATAATGTGGTGAAGACTGATTGAAGACAAGATTTCATGCAATTTTTTTCATGTCCCTGTTTAAAGGAGGATTTTCCCCTTTGTGGTTTTGCCTCTTTCCTTGTTTTGTATGGACAAGCAATATGTAAAGGGTGACTAAGCCTTATTTCTAGGACTTATATCTCTTATATATTTATGATATTTTACATAATTCAAGCTTAATAGGGGGTTTTATAATAATAAAAACTCATTCCCATACTTAGGATATAATATAAAATCACTTTGGTTAAATTCCTAGGTCCTACACTAGCTAGTTGGCATCCACTTGCATTCTTATGTTCAAACCTGCCTAAAATGCCTACTGTAGCAGGGTTTTCACCCTTGCTACATGCAAAAGAACCTCCCTTCTGTCAGTGGGACAAAAGGGTAGAGTTCATGATGGAAATATACAGCAAACAATATTATTAGCAACACAAAATCTATAATCAACTACGATTAGACTAAATAAACAAAAAATATGGCAAGTATACCTTCTTGTTTTCTTGAAAATGGGCCACCATGCCCCAAACTTGGAAATGGGTTGTCTCTCCATAGGCTGATTAGTACAGAGGATGCCTCTATGTACCGGATGGGAGATGGTGATTCCATGGAATGATTGGAAAAATGATGTGAATACTTTGAGAATAGTGGTTTCTCACCTTACTCATGGAATATAAAAATGGAAGAAGGAATAAGTGAATTTTTTTATGGAGACCTACACACTATTTTATAGCTTTTTCTTATTCTTTTCTCTCTTTTAGGATTTTGGACCCTATTTAGGTCTTTAATCCCTATTTAGGGTTTTAAGCCCTTTTGTTGGTTTTTAAGCCCTATTTGTGTTTTTAGCTCTTTTGGGGGGTTTTAGCCCTTTTGTGAGCTTGTTTGGCCTTTTTGTGGGTTTTTTGGTTTTTTTTTAAGAGAGAATGAAGGTAAACCATAGTTGTGAAGGTAAAAAGTAAGGAAAAATAGTAAGGAAATGATGTATGTATCTAGTTTAGACCATATAGAGCTAGGTGAGAAAAAATTGTGTGTTAACAGATTTCCCTCTAATGTATGAGCGCAGGAGCTCATCGTATGGGCGGCATACATCATCAGATCATGGGGATAGTGGAGAGACTGGAGAGACCTGTGAAGAAGCAGTGCTTCCTCGTTCGAAACACGATGGATTTTTTTTTTTGTATTAATATTGGTTTCCAACAATGAGTGAGATACAAAGAACGTGTGAAATGTATATGGACGAGGCAGGCATACCCATTCTTGTAACAATGTCAAAAGAATAAATAATGGGATCAAGGCTAAAATATATGGGAGCCAATCAATACATATACAATTGATGTTACATAATGGTGGCCTCAATGAGAGGTTGAATATCCTACTGATCTGAAGAACTGATACATAGGAACAATGGCATTTTCTTGGAATGTGATGTCTTCATAATTGATGCTCTGCTGAATCTGGAAGTGTACATAACTGCAGGGATTCCATGACGGGGACTTAGAATGTCTGTGGTACAATATGCCACATCAATACTGTAGCTACATAGAATCACTGCTTTTGGGATTCTAAACACTATTTCTAACACAACTCGAAAATAAAAAGGTACATGACCCTGTCTGGGTCCCACAGTAGACTCACCAATGTGCTAGAGTCAAGTGACAACTGGGGTCTTCAATTAGATAATGCACGAACCAATACCTTGTATGAATCTCAACGGTGCGATGATGTAGCTGAAGTCAAGAACATGAGACACAACCATCTCGAGAGGCGCTAATGAATCCTCTCAAGTGGTGCAAGGAACTCATCAATAAGTGAATGAAACTAGGATGTAGGGACCTCTGGGTCTATCCTCTGGAATAGATGTGTTGATGTCGAAAGAGGGAGACCTGAAACTAATCAAGGAAATAATGTTTCCTTGACGAGAAACATGAGGGAGAAAACCAAAGATGTGGGAAAATCTAGAGACTGGCACACTGAATGGGGGAACAGGGGCAGAGGATCATTGGGGCTCAAAATTCCTGTGTTCAGAGTATCATCGGCAGGGATGACCTAGCAGCAAATGAAACTGACTCATGGGATAGGGGTCATAGCTGTAACACTGGGAATTTAACTGCAAATGGGAAATACTGAGGAAGGTAATCAAAATATGAATAATCAGGGCATCCAAGGAAGACTCATCGCAGAATGCTCTGAACAAAGGTGACCCGATTGGGGAAGTTGCCAAACTGTAATATAGGGGGTGTCGAAAGACACCGTTATGACACGATCTCATAGATTTTTAGCAAGACCTAAGAAAGTAAATGCTCGATGGTGTTTTCATTTTTAGAGAGTCTGAAAATAGGAAGAAAACTCTGGTGTGGTTTCTTTTTCGTATGTAGTCTCCTAAGTCCGAAAAAGGATAAAAGTATGCACAGGAGAGCTCTCCCAACTTCTAGGGAAGCAAAACTTATTTACCATTTGTAGTCTAATCAGGCCAGAAAAGGTTAAACTTACACTGATAGGACGGTCATTAAAATACGTTTACGAGCATGAATGAAACCAAGTTTTCTCGGAAATATTTTCTTGATGAGAAGGCTAGAAAAGAGCTTAAAGACAACCCACGATGATCTTTTTCGTAAAGTTTCATCCCAATTCCCGAGAAAGAATAAAAGGATGCAAAGGGAAACGTTCCTGGCATGAGTGTGACAAGGTGACCCTTCTCTTATGATAGTCTATATAATCTGAAAGAGGAGGTAAATGAGGTTACATAGACACCCTTTCAAATACTTTAACAAGTGTGAAAGGAAGCAAGCATGCTCGATGATCTTTTCATTCTTTTGAGAGTCAGAAAAGAGCTTAACAAAACTCCATAATGATCAATCAAGCAAGGGGGAAGTGTTTGATATATGGAAATAGGTTATGTTATGGACATGGATGATGGGCATACAATGCATAACACTTAATGGGGTCCCCTTGTGGGATGATGGATGGCTTTCAAGAATGATTGGCGACACAGTATGGATGGAGCAGATGGCTTGTGAACATGCCAATACATACACATGGAGATTCACGTTGTGGCACACAAATCGGGGTGATTTCCAGGAAATGACCCAAAAATTCATAATGAGAGCATGAGAAAAGGGTCTCATCAAAATACAAAGGATGAAAAACCAAACCTGGTGATGCGAACGACGTCTCAAGCGGACTCCGGATGAATCTAACTAGCAAATAGTGATGTTTCCCCTGGTGCAGTGGTGTGCGGGTAAAAACTAGACCAAATGGAGGCATATGGGTATGGAGCTAGATCAACGTACACGGTGTGATTTTTGTGGTGGTGCGAAAAATGACGTGACTCTGAGAAATGTCCCAAAGAATTGGTAAGGAGGGAGGAATTCTAGAAGATTGTTTCTCGACCCTGAGAGATTTTTGCACAGTAGTGGTAGCTTCTTATCCTTGTAGAGGATGATCCATATGTGCGCATGGAATACCAGGGAGATACAAAGAGGCATCGACCTCTAGGGCTTGTCTTGGGACCTAATGGTATGCTAGCATGGTGGTGGCTATATCCTACGTGCGACATACTATGTGCATGTGCAGATGTGGGACAACAGCCTCTAGTGGGATACCAACGACGTAGGGCCAAGGATTATATATACCTGCTCATGTGCAAATGATGCAACGGAGTTCTATAATGGAATCACTGTGACTAGACATGGATAAACTACTAGATGGGGTCACCAACTCTTGGTAAAAATGATGTAAAGCAAAAGGAAAAACTATGCCCTAAGTGTATTACATGGTGGGCGACGTTAAGGCATAGAATCTCCGGCGAAGGAAATTGGCCTTGCCTTGGAGACTCTACAGTTGGCGCAAAGTACCTGGGGAAGGAATATGGACTTCAATGGGAAGAACTGACTCCACACCATGGCCTAAGTGAAATGGGGTAAAATCGGCGGTGGTTTTGACAATCTCACCGTCATCGCAAAAGTGGTGTCGAGATAAATCAGGTGGATCTTCCACGGTCGGGGACAAGAAAGTATTACTGGAAGTAGAGATCGTGTAGATGGTGGTGGTTGTGTTCGAGGATGAAACCAGAGGGTGAATTTTCTCAATGATGGAGATTTCGGACTCACAAGAGTGTTTTCGAATATCCTTAAGGACGAGCCGATACTCGAACAAGCCTAGGAAAAGGTGAGAATAATGGCCATACAATCCGCAAATTGCACACGCATGGTTTGTCCTCAAATACTTGTTCTTGGCCATAGATGGAGTTGAGATGATGACTACTAGAGTACTGTTGGATGTATCCATATCATCTATGTGTCTGCATAGGATAGGTATCTCCGGGCAATTTTGCATTGCATGACCATGGACATCGCACAAAGCACAAGGTGGAGTCGGTCGAGGTTCGGTTGTCATTTTGATGGACTTTCCCCCAGTCTTCTTTGGGAGAGAAGGGGCAAGCTTGGGAATGGACGATGTATTTAATGGGCCAGGGGGAGGGCATGACTCTACTGCAATAGGTTGGACGGGAGTAAACACAACCTGAGACATTGGAGGTGGGGTTGGTGGTTCAAGGTACCACACAAGAATCCACAACGTAAAGTTAGGAAAATTTAGAGTAGCCATGACAGGATTTCTCATGATGTCGGATGGTGGGAATAGGAAGGGAATCATGTGGATGGGGAGTGAACCCAAATAATTCCCAGGTGACAGTGGTTGGGGTTGCGACTAATTTTGCGGTGTGGTCAGGATGGTGTTGGATGAGAGAGTACACAAATATGTTGTGTCAGTCAGCATGGGAGGAGGTGGCAGAGATGGGAAGGTGCCCGCCATAGGCACTTCAGCAAACAATCCAAGGCCCACAACAGATAAGGAAGAGATGGATATGTTATTGATGGTAGTATCAATGATAGGGATGATGTGTTCTAGTGTGGTCAGTCCCTGTGGATCATAGTAAGTCAATTGGTCGACTGTCACGATCTTGCCATCATGGGGAAACATCATGAGTCGAAAAATGGTGGACGCCACAGATCTCATGGCATACATATAGCTACGTCCAAGGAGGAGGTTATATCAAGTTGGGCGTTAATAACCTCGATGTCGATCAAAAGCATTTTACTGGCTAATGAAATAGGAACATTCGGAAGAATTCCCTCACCCTTTGTAGAGCTCCCATTGTAGGCGCAAAGTGCAGTAGAGGATGGTTGGAGGGTAGAGGACCCACATTTCTACCATACAATGGTTGGCATGACACAGATAGATGCCCCTTCATCAACGATACATCGATGTACGACCAAATTATGAATTGATATCGGAATTTGGAAGGCAATGGTGGATGGAATTCTGGGTTCTCCTTGATCCAGATAAAACATGATCAATATGGAGTCGAAGGGATCTACGACACTAAGTGCAGATAACAATGCTTTTCGCTGCGACAGGAAATTTTTGAGCACTTCTAGAGCAAACATGGCTACAGGTGGGCAGGAAATTTTTGAGCACTTCTAGAGCGGACATGGCTACAGGTGATTGGGCCAAGTTGTCAATGATGCTATAATTTAATATATCTTGCGCGGTTGTGTTGTTGGTGATACATCGTATAGGAAACCGTGTACCTTTGGTCACCCCGTCAATGGGGGGCAGAGGTAAGTGAAGAGGCATTTTGGAAGTGTTAGAGGTGGATGTCATGGATGGGTCAGCGGTGGCTGTAGTGGATCCATACTAGTTACACTGAGTCTAGAGGTTGACTTCATCGGTTGACAATGCCATCAAGTGATGGACTCCGGTCTCCATAGGTGGGGCCACAGTGGGAGCTGCGAGAGCAGGTGGGGCCAAGGGTGTGTTTGAAACCAGTCCTTGGTGGGGGAGGGGGTTTTGGAGCACCATTGGTGGTGAACATGGTGGTGTTGGGTTAGGCTGGGCCTGGGGCACGGCATGGGCATCCTGCTAAGCTTCATTCTGGAGATTTTGTTGAATGTGAGCCATGTGAGGGCACTGGTGTGTGTAATGACTGTAAGTTTGACATAAAGCGCACAGATGATTAGTCCGTAACATAGGGTTATGTGATAGTGGGTTAGTCTCGTTGTTGTTGGGAGGGTTAGGTTGTTGACCCCCTCCTTGTGGATGGTTATTACCTCAGTTCTGTCCTCGATTTTTCTTACCCTACCCTTGTTGGTTATTAGGGGCAGGTGGGTTGGGGAAGGTTCTGCTAAGCAAAAACCTATCCTATGGAAACCGAGGGGGATAGGGTTGGAGTCAGAGCTTGTTGCACTGGTGGTGCATAATAAACCGAGCAAGCAGGAGGGGCTGCAAATTTGACCACTTGGCCTGAATACGAATGTGCCAGCCAAGTTATCCCATGGTTGTGTCGATTTGGTGTGTGATGTGCATAGGAGGGTGTGGCTGCGAACTGAGCCATCATCCATGAGTAATCAGGGACATGGTTTGGTTGTGCAACATTATTGGTGTTTCCTGGGTGCGATGGCATCATAAGGGGTGTCGCATAGTCACTACTACATTTTGACCAAAAATCTGACGGCCGTATTGTCGGATTTTCGACACTTCCCTGTCGCATGTACGACAATATGATTTTTTTTAAGCGTCGGTGGATTTTCGTCGGTTATCCGACATCTTTTCAATCCGTCGGTTAAGCGACAGATCAGTAAATCGTCGGTTAAATGTACATCATCGGTTATTTGACATCTAATCCATATTAAACTTTAAACGTAAGCATCGCTTAAGCGACGGATGCAGGTAAGTTAAAAAAAAAAATTACCTGCAGTCATCGCTTAAGCGACGGTTTTTGAAATTTAAAAAAAAAAATTACCTGCATCCGTCGCTTAAGCGACGGTTTTGGAAATTTTTTTTTTTAAATTTACCTGCAGCCGTCACTTAAGCGACGGTTTTTGAAATTTAAAAAAAAAAAATTACCTGGAGTACTATGGAGTATGGACAATGCCCAACACTTATCGTATTATATAGACATTAATGATTATAATTTTAAAATTTAGACTGTTATCTTCTCTAAACATTGGTCTTCTTGAAACATATTGATTTGAATTTAAATTTTGATAATGAAACGAGATCTCTCATGATTTTGATTGAAATTAAAATGTTATCATTCATTGTGCAGCAATAATTTGGGCAATTGTGGGTAATTAAGTTGTTTTGCTTAATTTTTATTTCCATGTAATAAATGTGTAGCATGAGGCATTTAGTCGATTTTCCCTTGAAATTATTTCAACCAAAAGTCACAATGTGACATTGATCATCAAATGGTTACACATATTTTCCAGTTTTCCAAGGAAAGTTTCATATCTAGACATTGTAAAAACTGCATTATTGGAAAATAATTGGAGTCACTACTAGTTGGTTTTCTGTGGATCCCTGTATCTACAGTTGGCACAAATTAACAGTTTAAAAGAGATTGCATTTCACTTTCATGGCTATCAGAGATTTTAAATTTTGTGCATAATCAAAATACAACATTGTTGCATTTCACTGTCTTTGCAACAACAATGATTTTCATCTTACCCCAAGACCCTGAAATGTCCCACTTGGCTATGAGCTAACCTTTCTCTGATATTATGCTCACTAACTTGGTTCAGTAATTTATACAAGTACTTTGGATGCTAATTAGATACCCACTGTTTGAAACTCAACTGAATCCCTGACTGTCGGTGCACTAATAAGTGTGTATGGCTTTCTTTTTCATGATTTATTTGGGCTCATTTAATCACAGCATTTATCAGTTATCTCACATTCTATTCACATCATTGTATTAAACAAACAAAACATAGAAAAATGGTGAGAAAATTAATTCAAAATAATAGACGGATGATATTTATAATGAGAAGCACAAATACATGCCTGGAAAAGATTATTGGATGTTCTGAGTCCCGGAAATTTCCCATCCAATTAATTTCTTGCTGTAGCAGTCACTCCACATAATACTGATAATGCCCAGAATGTATATGTTGCCCAGATTAACACCAATAATTGCATTACTGATAATGCCATGGCACACCATAACATTCAATTATGTAATAGTACACCATAACATTCAACCCTTGTGCCTCATCTGAGAAATTAAAACTAAGAACTAATCAAGGAGAAATAAAAGTACAAATCAAACACATATAGTGAGATCCCAAAGTTTACAAAATGATGGAAAGGTAGGACACCACACATGCACAAAAAGTTAAAAGTGACATGCCATCCCAGCGTACCCTCATCGTGGCAGGGTTGCATGATCTTTGAGGTCCTATCGAATATCCAGGATGTGAGATTGGGGCTGCAACAGTGTCTACCTTACTCCTAACATCCAAGGCTGGGTAATAAAGGAAGAAACTGGCAATATGCTGCTCCAATTGAGACTCAGTACCCCTTGCAAAAAGACCCCCTCTTAAGGTTGTCTTCTACAAGATCTACTTGGTCTAGGGCTTATTCAATAGATAAAGCACTGCCTGATAGACCTATGTGCTCATCTATTCTGATCACAGTGGCACTTCCTGCACAACCTCAATGGTTCACTTTGTAGTTGATTTAAAGAATGTTATTTAGAATGAGACTAGATTATATCTCAAGCCACTTTCTAACAGAGGAAGTAACCCATATAAAAAATCCTATGACAGACAAGCAAGTGGTCACCCAAGATGTGAAGGGACAACCAAAAAACTCTCACTAGCAAGACTACAATGGCTAGAGTCCTAGACTATCCATGGATACAAGACAGTATGCCATCTCTTCTTAATAAAGCATGCTTGAATACAACTTGACAAGTGGAGTAATCCAACTCATGTACCCTATTGTATCAAGCTTTAATAGTGTTCCCCATTGGTGAGTACATGGGTTGAGTGTTCTCTTGGTTGTTCCAGATCTGTAAATGCAGGGAGCTCGAACAAGCTATTACACCATCCAGGTGCCAACAGCTCTATGACCTCCACCCTAGCAATGGTATAAAATGCACTGCAGTGCAAATATCCTGGTCTCATTCTGGGTTACCTGATCTGCATAGTTTTTGAGCTATGTCACTGAAAATTGGAAATATCTCAAGCTTCTGAAATGACAATTTAAAATTGTATGGTACAGTGAAACATCTCTCTCTATGTCTCCACATGTACACAAAGACATTATTTAAATACAAATATTTTGCATATCAGACTATTAATATTTATACATATGAAGTCGTATTTTGTAACAATATTTATAGAATATAAATATATATATAAGTATTATGCATTTATGTATATGCATATATACTATAGTATGTACATGAACTTATTTTCTTTTTCTGGGTTTTTTGGTTAGGGCTGTGTGAGACCTACCTGCTATAGATTAGAAAAGAAAAGGAACATATATATGTGTGTCTGTTTGTGTGTTTTAACTTTTACCTAGAAACTTTACCAATACTCAGAAATACCTATACATAACTTCTGCAGATGTTTACGTCCGAAGACGTCCCTGCAGACAATTCCATAGTGTTTTGGTTTCCAAAATAATTCCAAGTGGAATGCTCGCTGGTTTCCAAAACATTTACAGTAAAGGAAACAGCCCACCAGAAGGTGGGGCCGGCCATAAAATTATGGTTCCAAGGTCAGTAGTTGGCTAACTCAGACTGGGTTTTACATTTAAGTCTTAAGAGGAACAGACTGTACCAACCCCCAACACCCCCCCCGGGCAAACTATTTCTTGGTTGCCTGCAATTTTTCCAAATTACCAATTAATGAATTGTTTTACCAAAAAAATCACAAATAATAGCATGGTTGGCATACAATCATACCAAGAAAGAGATGAGGAAATATTGCCCTAGATGCCAATAGTTGCTGTAATCCAGTTGTCGTCAAAAAGATTAAGCCCTCTGTATAAAACGGATCATCGAGCAGCAGAAGAATATGACGAGGGGGCACTTTGAGACTTGACTACAGAACAAATATTCCAGGAACATATTTCACAGTTTAGATATCAGGGTGCTTAAATATCCAAGAATTTTGTGCAAGTCTTCCATCCCTATTTCATTTGGAAGTTCTTCTCATGGCTTTTCATTCTTCAAATGCATTTGAAAAAATCAAAATGGCAGAGAATATTTTTTCTACCCTCAGTAATGTAAGTTGCCCTCCAGTGGAACTTAACAACACACAATTGGTTTGATGGTCTTTGCTAATTTCAGGACTGATGTTGATTCTTCGGCACATGATTCTCCACTCTACAACCTTCCCATCCTGGTTGATGTTCAATATAAGAAATAAGTTAATACAGATTACACAAGGAGGAACTTTTCAGCTTCCCACAGGAACAGGCTATTTAGAATCATGGGTATATCATGTGGCACAAAGTGTTATAAATGTGAATGAGGGAGTCACAGAAGAGCATGGAATGGCTGATCTCTTTCAGCAACTGATTGACGTTAGTGGGGTTCATAACTGGGGTATTGTAGAACACAAATTTCTTCAAGATATGGGTTTAAATTGGTCTGATCTCTATTCTGTTGTTTGTCGCATTTTGGAAGTGTGGCAGAATAGGGATGCTTCCCAAGTGCATGAGCTTATACTTGAAAGATATTGTTTTGTACTTGGCTAGATCACTCTATCAGATATTGATGTTAAGTAAGCTGGTGCTTTGCCATGGAGTCCTGAATTGGGCAGAGACAAGTTGCTTGAAATTGAATACTTCATAAGTTTTAGCAGAATTCTGTGCCATAATGTTCATTTTGGCCATACAGGGGAGCTATCACAGCTGGCAAATATCATTCTAGATATACTCTCTCAGCTTCAAACATTATACAAAGAGCATAGTGTGAAGGAAAGGGGTTGGTTATTCTTAAGGCATAGTGCATGTCTGTCTTTAATTTTATCATTGCTCCAGGAAGGTCTGTGGAAAGTGTCTCTGAGAAAGATCCCAGTTTCAATAGAGGACACATTTTTGATAGAGCAGACATCTAAAGATACTTCATTACTCACACTTTGTGAGCAGTTAGTTTTTGTGTATTGAAGGATGGGCAATCAAGCGTTTTGCTGAAAATATTGACATCCCTTTTGAGCATGCATTTCGAGGCACTGCGAAAAGCTGTGCTTTTTGTTCTTGATGGAAAAGAATGCGAAGATGATGCACTGTTTTCACTAAATTTGCTGCTTCAAGCAGGTTACAACATTATGTTTTTATTTTGAGTTGGCCAATTAAGGAAAGATATAAACCTTGAATAATAAAAATTGCCAATTTAAGCTTTTCATTAAGCATTTTTCCCATTGGCTAAATTTTCTTTAAATTTTCACTGTATGTCAATATCCCAAGTTCTTTAAGAAATGTGTTTTCAGTTTCAACATCTGCTCCATGTTTTCTTAAAGTACCCCATGAGGTAACTTCAGCAAGTTTCAGAAAATAACTTTGATTTATCATACTGAACAATACTGAGTATAGAGTTTTCTATGGTAAGGGAAACAAAATTATAAAGTAATTTATCTTAACTTTAACTTCCTGAACAAAGTGGCTGAAGATAGTGCCAAATGCCCCTTAAATCTGGTGTGTTTGAATGAATTGTAGTATGTGTTCCACAAAATATCTAGGCTCGTAAAACAGTTGATTTAGATTCTATTACATGTACTGTTTGCATTGCACAGTGTATCCTTTCAAAGCAGTCTGTCATTAAAATCTGGTTTGATAATTACATCAGACAAATTTGATTTGCTTCAAACTCAGTTTAGATAATAATCAATTTATAATTTTATATCCATATGTAACATCAAATTACTCCTGTGCATATTGACATTGTTGTTGTATGATAAGACAAAGTAACTTAGTTCTATGCTAGAGAAGTTCTGACTAGGGAACTCCTTTAAATGTGCATATATCGATACCTCTGTTAGTTAGAAATTTATTCTGAAACAGGAGATGTTAACAGTATGTGTTATATTTGCTTCTTTATAGAATGTAAAATAAAAATTTGATCCTGAATATTTCAGGATTAGGTTTGAAGGGATGAAAGCAGGTTGAGCCATTTTACATTGAGATGGACAAATGGATTCACTTGTCAATAAATCCCATGTATATGTAACAAGCCGGAAGAGATATATCATCTTGTAAGACTGTTCATGTATTTGCCACATGACATACTTTTCAAGTTGGACTAAGCATCCTCCCATTGTATTGTATTATTGAAGCCTGGATTATTATGAAGACGAGCATTGGTTGCTTCAAACCTACTCTAGACAAGAATCAATTTCCACAAATAGCATTAAATATTTACTCTGATCGTACTGTGTCTCAGGAAAGAGATTAGATTCTGCATTCAGATCAAAGTCATCCTCTTTCTAGAATCTAATGCACTATATTCGTAACTAATCGCAGTTTTGATGTATGTTTGATACTAGAAAAGCAAATTCTATCCATCAAAAGCTGAAGAGCTATTGTGATTGATGCATTTGTGAATAAATGAATACCAATTACCACAAGAAATACAGAAATAAATGGACAGGAAAATTGTCATTGTACTTTGAACAAAAAACCCAATACATTAAAGAGGATGTTCAATGACTGTCATATCTTATCATAACAAGTATACCCCATGATCTAGCTAATATATGCACTGATTTGCTTGGTCTAAGCACACATCACAGCTTGTAAGGGACAAATGAAGTCTGATACCATCAGTTCATCCTGTGTTGGTTACTAACTAGTAAACTTCCCAGAAATCAATGAGTACCTGGTATTCGATCATGTCAGAAGGCCAATTCAAAAATGTACAATGCAGTTTCCTTATCAGCTCATGCTAGTAATTTGCAACCATTAGCTTCACCAATAATCCCCACAAGAAAACTGTCCATCCAAGAAACGATGGAAACGATTGGAATCCCTAACAATGATTTCTCGCCCAACAACCTTTGAGATGAACTTGGTCGCCTTATGGCAATCACCACACACACGAAGGTTCTTGGTGATTCGGATGGGTGTGCTGGAAAGCATATATGTTTGACAGCAGCACATAATTTCCAGCATATGTAGGCTCTAACTCCACAAGTCGTTCAGCTACTTGCAAACCTAACTCTATATTGTGATGATTTTTACAAGCACCAAGTAGTGCTCGCCAGATAATAGCGTTAGGCTCTAATGGAATATTTTTTATAAAGTTCCAAGCCTCATCCAGATGGCTTGCATGTCCGAGAAGATCAACCATGCATGCATAGTGCTCCACGCTGGGAGTGATGTGATAATCCCATCTCATACAATCAAAGTATTGCCATCCTTCACCCACCAAGCCTGCATGGCTACACACAGATAAAAGAGCCATGAATGTAATGTCATCTGGCATAACCCCTGCATGTTGCATAAGGGAAAAGAGTGTAGCAGGCAAAAGAGTATTTGACTAATATGAGGGTTTGACCGAAAGAAATAGGAAGGATTTTTTCAACAATATCGTGAGAAGGGAGCTTAGAAATGGCTCAAGTGTATAAGGCTCTATAAGGATTGGTGGATAAGGTCCCCATTATGGATTAAACTGTGACGAAACAGTGGCATATGTCACAAATTATAATGAATCTAAGATGTAAAGGAAACTCTGCTAAATGTTATACAATGGGCTTCTCATGTTGCCAAAATTCTTCTGCAAGATACAGCTTGGTCAGACTACTGAATTGGGTTGAGAGAATTGATGGGGGACTCATGGATGGAATATAAAGTGATACCCAGAAGCTACTACAAGGATCTTGATTGCACTTCCAATGGAAATTTTGAGATGGTGCAAGGGTGCATTCTGGCTTCCAAGTAGCTGGCGGGAGCTCAAGCCTCAATTGCTCCTTTTTATTTTCCTTTTCAATAAGACAATAAGGTAAAACACAAATAATTTTAATTGTGGAAACATGTGTGTAGCTAACAGGAACAGATAAGTAATAAATAATTAATGAAAACTTAGATTTGATTTCATTGAAAACTTAGATTTGATTTCACTCTTAAGCCCCTTACTCAAACCAAACACTAGAAGAATGCTCATTATGAGCTAATTTACCTTGTTGGAAGCTTTAATGACTAATACAAGATGGACAACCTTGCACCAATAAAAAGACTAGACTGTTCAGGACTACATTAACGCCCTCCGTATCCTCTGGACAAAACTAGGTATCAAGGACTCGGACAAGCACATAGTGCTCAAGTACATAGTGGGCTACATAGGGTCAACCCAACAGAAACAACTTTTGGACACCTTTTCACTACAAGCAGCTTATTGATATGCTATCAAGATTTAGGAAAAAAAATTGAGTATCAATAAGAAAGAAAAATAGTGTTAGAAATCAGCCACGGAAAAAGACAGGTAAAGGTGACCCTTGAAAGAATAAGAAAGAGAAATCAAAGAACGTAGGCAACTGGTGGGACACCCATAAAATCTCATGGCACAACAATGATGAATGTCATGCTAGAGAGTCTTTATTGGCCAAGCTGAAAGCCACAAACTTTGGTTTAACCCCCTCACCAATAGAGACCATGGCTAGAGGGAAATGTGTCATCAAGGCCAAACAATCTGTTATTATTGCCACTATTAAGGTCCAACCAAAGGAACCAGAATAGCTTGCAGAAGGTAAGCTGAACATCATCTCAATGTACTTCACTCTACCTGAGGGAACTACACTTTCTGGTAAATTTTTTGGGCCCTAAACAACATTTTCTGGACCTGCTACAAATGACAGTAACCATAGGTTTTGTTAGCACCGGAATATTGTTCTTCCCATTCAATTTCTCCAACAAGGCTAGCATGTGACTAAAACTAAAGCTTGTAGGGGAAAGTTATCACCACGGGAATTGGTTGTCCAGCTCAGCTTCCAAGGCAAATGACCACAGTCATATCTCTTCACAAAGATAGCTACCACCATTCTAGACATTGTATATGTCAGTGGTTTTAACTTTTAACCATTATTTCCATTATAGAAATTGGTTTTCACGATATCTTGTCTTCTTTCTGATATACTGTCTGTTATTTCATTTTGTTCTGGGTCGAATCCTGATCACCAATTCAACCGAACACTACTAACATTGACAATATGCAATAAATACATAGATATTAGTTCTTAAAGAAGCATAAAATATTTAACAGATCAATTCAAAACTGACAACGACAACCTGTTGAAACTTTGATCCAAAAAATTTGACCAACTGGCCAAACAACGAAAAATAGAAAACATAGTATATAAACAAAAATAAAACCGCTCAAATTAATAAATATTAATATCCTTTAGATGTTGTGCACATTCACAACTAATTTAAAAATTTGGACCCTTGGGGAATAGGAAATAAATGCATTACTATGCAAAACATTGAATTTAACAGCCAATCATAACCATAGTGATTACAAAGATAACTGGCAACAGGAAATTTCGGCAATTAAAACAACAGAAGAAATGTATACTTTGCTAACAAAATTATCCAACGACCAGTAAAAATTAGAGGGAAACACAGCCACCAATCTATTTTTCAATCTAATTTCTGGCAAAAAATGTTGTATCAAATTCTTTAACCCAATAAAAATATTGAAATTAGTAAAAAATTGGCCATATCCAGTTATCATTGCCATATTCAATGATACAAATGCAAAAGTGAACCTGATGACTTAAAATCTTTTTTTTCTGGAATCAAGAATTCTATCAAATTTTTGAACCCAATAACCACAATTGGAAATATCTGCAGTCATCATTGCCATATGCCAATGATATGAACCCT
>LPNX010113080.1:21337-79200 GCA_001517045.1 Pseudotsuga menziesii
TTGCCTTAGTTAAAGTTTGCCCATCCATTGGCGAAACTTCTAAACTACTAAGGTCCTGCACAAACTTGGGAAGAACTACATCCACAAGGTATGTCCCTGCCTTCTTTACCAATGATTCATCAGCAGCTATTTCCTGGTAAAAACAGAAAGAAAATAGAAGGGAATTGACAAGCAATAACATCAAAAATCCCTACAATTCAAAGATCCCTCTCTAATTTCAACCATTTCAGCCAAACTCTACCACCATTTGTACCCGGCCACGACTATCTGTTATTTTTGTAGTAAAGCCCACCAGACCCAAAACGGCATTAACGAGCTAGCTTGCAATGCACAAGGGTAATACAAACACAGGGCAGTGAAATAAAACATGATTACCTTAAATATGTTCTGATATCCACGGCCGATGGTCTCTGAAGACCTGAATCTCGCTCTAGTGCAGCGATTGTGGATGAATGAGAAGCCGATGTGGATCGATCCGGCGCCCCCTTTCGAGGACAAGTCGGGGTTTCAAGTTTGCAGACGCAAGAAATACCCGAGCAAAATCACGGGACAGAAATCTCTAGACCTCTTTCTCTTGTTTTAAAGATAATATGGATAGTAAATTTGTATACACTTATTGTTTTATTTTATTATATTTGTTAGAGGATTTCAACAAAGTTTGTTGTGTGAGGGTGTACCATTTTTTTTTTAATCTAAAGGCGCCGTCGCTTAAGCGACACTTACTACTAACGCGCTGTCGCTTATCCGACGGTTATGAGAATAGTCGTCGCTTAAGCGACGCTTGTGGCCACATTTAGAAAAAAAAATGTATCCTTGCGATTTTTGGTAAGTTTAAAAAGAGAAATCCACGCGCCGTCGGATTTTTCCGTCGGATTTTGGATCGAAATGTAGTAGTGAGTACTGAGCGTGTTGTGAGACAGAGCCGATGATACCATCCATTGCATGGGATTCCCTGGCATATCGCGATGGGAGGTGCCAGCATGGGGAGCATTTGGTATGATGGTATATAGATACCCAAACTGGGCGTAGATTAAATTGAACTGTTGGACCTTTAAGATGGCCTCCTCCTCAGTTTGGGGCCGCTCATAGGCAATGTCCTTGGCTATAGGTGGGAGAAAGGTTTTTAGAAACTAGTCTAGGAAGATCCTATCATCCAGTTGGATCTTGCACAGGCTACAGTGTCGCTTCCACACATAGATGTGGTCGGTGATGTGAGTAGTTGTGTTCTGACAGAAGGATAAAAGGATCTCCACTCCCTCATCATATCAAACAAGTAGTTGGAAGTACTAGAGGAACTTAGAGGCCAGTGAGCAGAAATCAGGGTAAGAGGCAGGTGGCAGCTCGATGTACCATTTTGTAGTAGCACCTGTAAGTGTGCGTTGTAATGGCCTCAGTCTGACGGAGTCATCCACAATTTTATTTGATGAACACCATAGATTGAATGACATAATATGGTTTTGGGGGTCCTCACCTGCCTTTCCTTAAAACTTTGGGATGTCTGATGGGAGTTTGGTTGGAATGGGAGGCTAATGAGGTTGATGATTGATGGGGTCATTCGTTAATCTCGCCAAGTCCGGCAAGTTAAACTGAGCCATTAATGGTAGGTTAGACCCTAGGTTGGCTCGGGATGGACCATCAATGGTGCTGAAGTTTGCAGAAGCATGAAGTCCATGCATGGCCGGGGGTATGTGAGGTTGACCTCCCATAATAGGGATAGTTAGAATGTTCATGGAAGGGCCACTGCCCCCAGGTATATAGGGTGGCATAGTAGGAACTATGATAGTTGGTGCAGGGCCACTACTAGTGGGGAACACACCTACAACAACATGCACAGTGGTGTTGGGACCATTGGTAGGAATAACAGTAATAATGGGTGGCAAGGACATGGGTCCTCCGCCGATTATCCCTCCTTGAAAGGGATCAGGATGTATGCCATCCATGGGGCTAGACGGGGTAGTAAAAAAATTGGGATCGGATTGGTAGTAATCCAAATTTGAATCAGAGGTAGTGTGTCCTTCTGAAGGTGAGGGGGATTGTCGAAGAGGGCCTCGATGATGGAGGTCTAAAGAACCAAATTGAGGGGAGTTCCCCCTAAGTCGAGAGAAAAATAGTGGTGAAGCAATGGTGGCTTATTGTAGTAATTGGTAATGAATTTTGAAGCTTGTTTTAAATCGCCTTCCTATTGGCTCAAAAGGAGTCACTCGACCACCAAGACTTCCAGAAGACAACACTTTGGTTTTCTTCCTCGCAGGTGGGTATCTAGTGAATCCGGTGGGGGTCATTTCCCATTTCGCTTAGCAATTCCTCTCATTGACCAACTACTTTGGGGTTCTTGTGGCACTACTCACAATGAGTTATAGGGCAGAGCCCAATTACTTCCCACATTTGTTGCGGATGAGACTTATGTCCCAAACCAAAATGTTATTAGGTAAATTTGGTTACTTTTAAGGTTTCACTCGAGATCATGAACTGAGTTTTGTTTGATTATTGGTGTGATTATGTGTGCACTTGTGTATGAAACTTTTACTTTAACTTTCAAATATGAAATAAATAATGGATTTCTTGCAATAAACAAGCAAAGAGCTATACCAAAGCAGGTCTGGAAGGTAAAAGAAAATCAAAACAAAGTGCAAGATAGATAATAGGTGATTGACTGTTATGCTTGCAAACCAGTAGTGTGACAACCCCAACTTTGTATCCTTCAAATAAAAGAGGGATTGTAAACAAGTCCACCCGTAGATCCACAAGTCAAACCCCAAGTGCCCGGTGCTCAATAAGGAGGACGTGAACGCTGTGAGACCCCCAACGGTCTACCGCTCCTCATAGCCTCCAAATTCACTTGTTTTTAATTGAAAAGAACAATAGTAAAGTGGATGCCTATTACTAAGCTTACTTAATCCCCCGTCGTATCTCAGAAGACCCCGGAGGGTGATGACCGAGTAGTGGAGGAGGGGCCAAATAAGTGGGTTAATTTCCAACTTATAAATTGCAATATAGAAATGTAAATGATAGAAATCAACTTAGAAACAAGCAGGTCACATGTGACAAGTCAATAGTCATGACCGGGTCTGTCAAAAATGAAAAATAGAGGCAACTAGGTCACTCAAAAAGCAAAAACAGGAACGACTAGGCCATTGGGAGGCAAGTCCCACTTAACAGGAAAAAAGTAGGAACTGGGTCGCACTTTCGAGCAAAAAGGTGCGCCTTGGGTCGCACTTAATGGGAAAAAAGGTGTGACTTGGCCCAAAACTAGAAAATATTAAAAAAGAAAGTCGGTAAGGGCCGAGGGGGGTAGGCACTGGTGTCATACAGGTTCGGATTGGCCGCGTGAGGGTTCGATAAATGATGACTATGAGTAACAACAACAAACACCTGCAAAAGAAGGGATACAAGAGGATCGTCCCTGTATGGTTTCCAAAACTATACCAGGGTTTTCACCCTCAGTATGTGCAAAAGAACCTCCCTTCTGTTAGTGGGACAAAAGGGTAGAGTTCGTGATGGACGCTACAACAAACAATAGTATTAGTAATACAAAATATATAAGTAACTACAATTAAACTAGACAAACAAAAAATATGACAACTATACCTTCTTGTTTTCTTGAAAATGGGCGATCGTGCCCAAACTTGGAAATGGGTCATCTCTTCATGGGCTAATTAGTACGGAGGATGCCTCTACGTACCAGATGGGAGATGGTGGGGCTATAGAATGATTAGAAAAATGATGCAAGTACTTTGAGAATAATGGTTTCTCATTGTACTCACGGAATATAAAAATGGAAGAAGGAATAAGTGAATTTTTTTATAGAGACCTCCACACTATTTGATAGTTTTTTCTTGTCCTTTTCTCTCTTTTAGTGTTTTGGACCCTATTTAGGTTTTTAAGCCCTTTTGTGGGTTTCTATGCCTTTTTTGGGATTTTTTAGCTCTTTTTTAGCTCTTTTTGGGGTTTTTAGCCCTTTTGTGAGCTTTTTGGCCTTTTTTTGCATTTTTAGGCTTTTTTTAAGAGAGAGTGAAGGTAAACCATAGTTTTGTAAGGGAAGATGGTAAGGAAATGATGTATGTATATGGTTTAGACCTGGCATATAGAGCTAGGTGAGCAATTTTTTGCTTTAACACCTACATGAGCGGCTTTGAAATATTATGGATAATGTTCTGACAACCCATCAGACTTCCCAATTTAGTAAGTGCACATTCCTTCCTTATCCAAAGTTTCCTTGCTTTTCAACATCATTTGAGGCAAAAGGTGAAAGCTAATTTTAAGGAAACTGCCTTGTTTTTCACACAACTCACCCTCCTTCTTTTTCTCTCCTAAAAGCATGATTTTATCCAATTTCCATCACTTATCAGCTGATAAACCTCATCCGTCCCATTTCTGACCTTCTTGACAGATTAGGAAAGTGTTTTATGCACCTATGGGGAATTTTCACTATTTTGGTAAGCCTGCTTTTGTGCTGATTCGAATGGAATCCTTATGCATTCAAATCTATGATGTAATTATATATTTGGACAACCTATTTTGTCATAAGGTTTTCTGGCATAAACTTATTCAAAATAATTTTATGTTATGCACCATATATAGTCTCCATTTTTTAGTGAATCTATGCATGTTTTACAAGCAATTTTGTGAGTTCAATTGATCTAAGCTTGGGATAAATTTCCATAGGACATGTCAAAAGGGTTGCTAGCGGAATTAGTGATCCAATGGGGGGATGAAACATTTTATCAATTATTGGATTATAAGTCTTTTCCCTTCATGTAATTTTTTGTGCATAGAGACTATCCATTTAAGGAACCAATGTCTAGAGAAAAGCCTTGGAACAGTGAAGGAAGGAACCAGGTCCTCAATTGATGTGGTGTCAGTGGATTCTTGCTATTAGATAACCTTACTGGACGTTGCTTCAAATATTATTAGTTTCTCCAAAGATTCTTTCAAGGTATTTTCAGGGTCACATGTGTCTTCTATCATCAATAAGCTTGATAGCCTTCCCCATTCTTCATTTAATTCTCCATGTTTGCAATAATTAGAGTTAATAAAGTGTTGTTTGAGAAAGGGGAATCTTTCCTCAATCAGTCAAGTTTTGGAGGATGGTTCTAGGACAAAGCCTAACTCTAGGATGTTTGGTACTATAGAGGAAGGTCGTAGCCCTTTGATTCTAGGTGAGGTCATTCTTATTCCTAATCCATTGTTTACGGATGATACTTATGCCTTGTGTGTTTCTCCTGTAACATCTTGTATCCCATGTGGGATGGAGGTGGATGTGTTCATTGATGGGATTTGAGTTTTATGGTCTTTGAGTCGTCTCTGTCTAAAGGTTTGCAAGCTAGGGAGGCTGGACATTGTGGAATTTCTTTGATTTCATATCCTTTTCTTATTTTTTCTAAAAAACTAACAAGGGAAGGGGTATCCCATGTTAACTCCATTCAATTCTAGAATCTCACTATCATGAAGAAAAAACACAAAAAAATGTGTCTTTGGTGTCATTGATTGATTTTGGAGGTCCTCACATTTATGAAACCTCTCATGTCCCTCTCTCTTCCATGCTGAAAGTTGCAACTAGACAGTCTCGTTGTTCTTCTGTTTTTTGGACCCTTAGAGTAGATCATGCCTCATCTTTGGTGGATTAATTCTTATGCTTTGTTTCAACATAATGGGGATAGGGGGATCTCCCAAATTTTATGCCCTGAAACATAATTTTGAGAGTATTCATCTGTATTTGGTGATGATTCAAGAGACTATGTGTGTGGTTGGTAGGGCTTGTGAGGTTTTCCTATGTTTGTTCCTAGGATGGGAATGTTTTATGTTGGATGCTATTGAGGAATCTGGTGGTTTGTTGGTTACTTGGAACCCTGTTGTGGTTGTTCTAAAGGTGTTTATCTCTGTTGCTGGTATATTTTTGGAAGGGAATATTAGGGGGTTGGAGGAGATGGTTAAAATACTAAATTTATATGGAATTTAAATTGACAGGAGTTCTGGGAATCATCGATGATGAGCGACATTCTTCAGGATCCCTTCTTAATCCTGGGGGTGACTTGAATATCACCCTGGATGCTAGTGGGATATGGAGAAATTGTTCAAGAGATTATTCACTTTCAAGTTTCTTTAAAAAAATATTTCAAGATAAAAACCTTCTGGATATAGTTCTTGATCCAATTTCTCCTACCTGGAAGAATGGTAGAGTGGGGCTTTCAATAGTCTCTAAACAATCGGACCATTTATTTATAGCATAGTCTTTGGCAGAATTGGTTCCTCACTATCAATCTTGGTCTTACAGCTTGAGGGTGTCAAACCATATCCCCAATATTTTGGAACGATATCTTGAGAAGAAGAATTAACATTTTGCTTTCAATTTAACTACATGTGGTTAGATGATGATTATTTCATTTAGTTGGTAGAGGAGTTATGGATTTCTTCCCAACTAGATCCTACAATATTTGGCATTTATGGTCTTGTGGGGAAATTTAATAAGCTTCATCGAGTGGCATCAAAATGGGAGAAATAAACAAATTAATCCTAAGGAAATATCTTATGTTGACTCAGGAGAAATATTTCTACTTTGTTTAAAGGAAACCAATCCGATATTTTTTCCTTGGAGGAGAAAGAGGATCTTCTTATTTTGGAACATAGGAACCGCAAGATTTTGAAGATTGAAGCAAATTCTTGGCATTTGAAGATAAGGAATATATGGATTAAACAAGGGGATGGAAATTCCAAAATTTTCTAGAAATATGCCAACCATCACAAGAATGTTAACTCTATCTGCGATTTGAAGTAACTTTTTGGTTCTGTTATTAGCGCCCAAGCTGAATTGGAAAGAGAAGTGGTTCAACAATTTGGGAATATTTAAAAAAAACCTATTCTTTACAACATTGATTCTTAGTTGGAGGTTCTTCAACATTATCATAGGTTATTTAGTGAGGAAGAAGGTTTGTAGGCCGACAATGAGGACACTTTGGGTGAAGTTGAAGTTATAGTTAATAAGTTGTCCAATGACAAGAGTCTTTGGCCATATGACTGGATAGTGGATTTATTTTCTAGGTTTTTCGACATTATGGGGTAGTACCTTATTAAAATGGTTGAGGAGTCTCTATCATAGGGTATGTCTTAAGTGCCTTAAGTTATACTTATATCATTCTCATTCCCTAATGTTAGAAAAACAAGATCGCAAAGCAATAACAATTAAACAACTAAACAAGATGCAAATATTAAACACATTAAAAGAGAGACCCAGATATAACGTAGTTCACCCAAGATGTGATACATCCACACATAAATTGTATGTCATTTATTATTATACAATCTAGCAAAATGAAGGGATACAGCCTGCAACAACCTCGCTGCACTTCCTCTTCACTATCTCACAGTCTCTCTCACACAATCATAGAGATTGTTTTACAATGCTACAATAAAATACATAGCCATATTACAATGCTTTCTTTTTATAGGGGAATTTCTATGGGAAAATACTACAGGTCACCAAATACCATGGGTCTGCAAACTGTTGGCCAACAAACATCCCAAAAATTTCTTTCAGGGGCTTCGCCCCTGGACCCCCCAGCAAGAGGGGATGCCCCCCCACCCTCCCCTCGCACCCCCCAACTAGGGTGAGTGTATAGTAAAAATGGGGTACAAACACGACTGGACAATAACATCTCTGAATCTGAAACATCAGACTCCACAACCAACAATATCCCACTTGGATACCGATCTTAACAAATCCACCATTGCTGCACTTGTTGTACTATGCTCTGAACCTTGGAATTTGAAAATTTATATTCTTTACCTTCATGCTTGAAGGCCAATTGAAACCAAGAATGAACTCAATTCTCTCCGGTTAATACCTGTGTCAACATGTCTAGAGGATTCTAGCTAGTATGCATCTTTTCCAACTTTAACAGTTCATCTTCCAAAACAAATCTTATGAAATGGTACTTGAGATGTATATGTTTAGTATTTGAATGAAATTTCGAGTTCTTTGCAAGATGAGTGGAACTTTAGATGTCACTGTACAACCTTCTATTATCCTGCTTCTTACCCAATTCCTCCATGAACCTTTGCAACCAAATCATCTCTTTACTAGCCTCTATAGCAGTAACATACTCTGCTTTTGTTGCTGAAAATGAAACAACCTTTTGCAGTTTTGAAATCCAACTTATTGGTGTTCCACCCATAGTAAATATATACCCTATGGTGCTCCACCTGCTTCCTTTATCACCATCCATATATGCATCAACATATCCATGTCAAACAGTGTCTGAACCTATAAAACATAATGCATGAGAAGTGGTACCTCTCAAATACTTGAGAATCCATTGTACTGATTTCCAATCCTCTTTACCTATATTGTTCATATACTTGCTCACAACTCCCACTGCATGTGCAATATGTGGTATTGTGCACACCATGGAATACATCAAGTTGCCAACTGTTGATGAATAAGGAACCTTGGACATTTATTCTATCTCTTCCCATGTCCTAGGACACATCTCCTTACTTAGTTTGAAATGGTTGTCCAAATGTGTACTAACTGGTTTTGCATTCTGCATTCTAAGCCTCTTCAAAACCTTATATATGTACTCACCTTGAGATAATGTCAGTTTTCAATTTTTCATGTCTCTTGTTATTCTCATACCAAGGATTTTTCTTTGCAACACAAATCCTTCATCGCAAATTATTTAGCTAGTTTCCTTTTGAGCACATTTATATCCTACATGTTAGACTCAACAACAAGCATTCCATCCACATACAATAAAAAAATAATATATCTTTAATTATCTATCCTCTTGAGATAAACATAGTGGTCAAAATGACATCTACTATAACCCTGTTATGTTATAAACTTATCAAATCTTAAATACCACTGCCTTGGAGCTTGTTTCAGTCCATGCAAGCTCTTATTCAACCTGCAAACCAAATTCTCCTTCTCTTTGACTACATACCCTTGTGGCTGCTACATATAAATCTCTTCCTCCAAATCCCCATCGAGAAATGCTATTTTTACATCTAACTATTCAAGATGCAAATATTCTACCACCACTAGACTTGAAATGGTCCTAATTGAAGTCATTTTAACAACAGGAGAAAATATTTCATCAAATTCTATACCTTTCTTTTGTGCAAACCCCTTTACAACAAGTCTATCCTTGTAACGCTTCTTACCTCCATCTTCTTCCTTCAACCTGTAAACCCATTTATTCTACAACACTCTTTTCCCTGCAAGCAACTCAACCAAATCCCAAGTCTGATTTCTTACCAATGAGTCTGTATCCTCATTCATGCCTTGTACCCACTTCTTTCTAGTTTCTACCCACATTGCCTCTTCATAACATTCTGGTTCACAAGGATCAATCATCAATAAATAATACAGTGAAGGGGAGAATCATTCAGGGGGTCTACTTAACCTGTTATATCTTCTTACATTTGTAAGAGTTTGAGGTACCTGTTGCTGCTCTTAATTTTATGGTGCCTTTGGAACTTCATTTTCTTTGATTTCATTAAGCATTGTGTACTCTATCTTTTTCTTTTCCTTTTTCTTTTCCTTTTTCTTTCCCTGCAACTGATCTTTGTACATAACTTTTTCATTGAATACTACATATCTACTCCTAATGATTTTGTGATTTTCATAATCCATAACGATAACCAAAATCATCAACCTCGTATCCAATAAAGGTACATTTATTGAATTTAGCCTCAAGCTTTGTTATATTTTTTTTATCAATATGGACACATGCTTCACAACCAAAAGTTCTCATAGATGAGTAGTTTACCTTATTGTCTGTCCATGCCTCCTCTAGAATCCCACCATCCAAAGAGCTTGAAGGCCCTTTGTTTATTAAATAAACAAAAATATCTACAACATCAGCCCAAAACTATAAGGGAAAACCTGCAAGCAATCGCATACACCTTACACGATCCATGATCGTTTTGTTGATCCTTTCTGACACACCATTTTCTTGTGGTGTTCCAAGGACTGTCTTCTTTCTACAAATTCCATAATATGAACAATAACTATCAAACTCCTTGCTACAATATTCACCTCCATTATCATATTCAATAGATTTCAACTTTTTTCCTATCTCATTCTCAACCAAACCTTTCCACTTCTTAAAAGTAGCAAACACATCATATTTATGTCTAATGCAATGAACCCAAGTTTTTCTAGTTGCATCATTAATAAAAGTAACATAATAACAAGAGCCACCAAGAGATTGTACCTAATATGGTCCCCATACATCTATATGCACAAGCTCTAACTTTTCACTCTTCTTTTGTTTCCCAACCCTAAGAAATATAACTCTCTTCTGTTTTCCATAAACACATTTCTCACATAATTCCAAACTTACCTACTTCAGACTTGGAAGCAGTTTCCTTGAGTGGAGAGCCTACATCCCCTTCTCACTCATGTGGCCAAGCCTATCATGCCACAATGCTACACCTGTTTATGTGGAAGCTACAAAGATAGAAAAATCAGTATTATGAGGACATAAATACAACATACCTATCCTATATTCTTTTTCTATTACTAGTTCTCCTTTAGTGATCTTCCACCATGTTTTTCCAAATGTAAACAAACAACCGTTATCTACCAACTGTCCTATTAAGATCATATTTCTTTTCATAGCAGGAATATGCGTTACATATTTTAGCAGCCATTCATTTCCATTATTTAACTTAATATGTACCTTACCCATTCCAACAAATTTACATGGTTCATCACCCCCCAATAAAACATGCCCAAAATCACCTAGAACATAATCATGAAAAAATTTCCTATGGGGTGTACCATGACATGAAGCCGCTGAATATACTACCTAGTAATCACTAGTATTATCTACTGCAAGAATAAAAGCATCTTGTAACACATCACCTGCTACATTTGCTTCCTTAGTAGTCTCATGTTTCTCGTCTCCTTTCTTCTTTGGATCTCTACAGCATTTCTTCAGATGTCCTCTCTTACCACAGTTCCAGCATTCTATCCTTCCAAATATGGACTTGTATCTACCATTTCTAGACTTGCTGTGATTACCTGGGCTCCTCCCTCTCTCCATTTGTATTTCCATGTTCTCCATGTTCAACACATTATCTAATGTATCACCTGTGCTTTTTCTTCGCATTTCCTCGCTAAGAATAAAACCAACAACATCATCAAATTTAAGAGTGTTTGAACCAGGGACAGAGTTACTTACAACCATGACCAAGCTATTCCAACTTTCTGGCAATGAGCACAAGATTAGAAGAGCCCTAACCTCATAATAAAAGTTCACTTTTATATAACTTAACTGGCCAATAAGCATATTAAATTCATTTAAAGGTCAACAACATATCCACCTTCTCACATCTTCATATTAAATAAATGTTTCATTAAAAATACCTTGTTGGAAGCTAAGGGTTTTTCATAGAGCTTAGCCAATGCGCTCATCACACACTCTGTTGTATTTTCTTTTGAGGTATTGAAAACCACCGATGAATCCAAACACAACCGTATTGTTCCCAGTTCCTTTCTGTCAACAACCTCCCATTCTTCATCCTTCATAGTCGTTGATTGTTTTGTTTTTCTGCCCAACGGTAGGTCTAGATCCTTCTGGTACATATAGTCCTCTATTTTCATCTTCCATAACTGGTAGTTTTGGTCATTAAATTTTTCAACCCTAAAATTTACTTCTTCTTCCATTACTCCCACTCAAACCAGGAACCCTTATTTCCTACAAGTTGACCAACCAAATAGACCTTTTGGCTATGATGCCAATTGTTATAAAAGCAGGATCGCAAAGAAATACCAATTAAACAATTAAACGAGATGCAAATATTAAACACATTACAAGAGAGACAAATATATAATGTGGTTCACCCAAGATGGGATACATCCACACAGAAATTACCAGTCCTTTATTATTATACCATCCAACAAAATTTGGGATACAACCTACAACAACCCCGCTGCACTTCCTCTTCACTCTCTCACAGTCTCTCTCACACAATCACAGAGATTGTTTTACAATGCTACAATACAATACACAACCATATTACAATGCTTTCCTTTTATAGGGGAATACCATGGGAAAATACTATGGGTCACCCAATACCATGGGTTCGCAAATGTTTGTCCAACAAACATCCCAAAAATTTATTTCGGGGGCCCTCTACCCCCTCCCCCGCTAGTTGGAATGAGTGTACAGTGAAACTGGGGTAGAAACACAATTGAACAATAACATCCCTGAATATGGAAGATCAGATTCCAAAACCAACACCTAAAGCTCAAAACTAGAGTCTTTCAATGATTACCGACCCATCTTTCTCTGTAATCTTATTTATAATATTATATATAAGGTTATTGCCAATAATATCAAGCATTCCTTGTACAAAGAATATTTCGTTAGAGTACTTTGTTTTTCTCTCCAACTATCAAATCATGGATGCTATTGGCGTAGCTCAGGAGAGTCTTCATACCATTAAAATCAAGAAGTTGAAAGTCATGATTCTTAAAATGGACTTAAATAAAGTATATGATCGAGTACACTATATTTTTTAAGGTTGGTGTTGCTTAAGGTGGGGTCACATTTTGAGGTAATTGAACAAATTATGTTGTGTGTTTCCTTGGCCAGATTTGCAGTTTTGGTGAATGGTGTACTTGTTCCTTTTTTTAGAATTTCTCGTGGTATGAGACAAGGGCACCTCTTGTTGCCCCTACCATTTATCATGGTAATAGAAGGTCTCAACATAATGATTTTCGATGCTAAAAGGAATAATATATTGAAGGGGGTTAAAGGAACTGCTTCCCACCATATTACCCATCTTTTTTTACATTGATGATGTCTTACTGTTTAGGGCCAGTACAGGTGTTGAATGGGAAGTCTTTCATGGTATCATTATTTTTTTCTGCTTGGATTTGAGTATGGAGATGAGAGTTCTAAAATATTTTATGTATCGTAATGAGGTCAATGTAGAGGAGATCATTCTGATTCGTGGTCTTTTTCCTTTAAAGATGGAACCCATTGACAAAGGCATGGAGTATTTGGGCTACCTTCTTAAACCCAATTGTCATCAAAGAGGATTTCCAATGGCTTCCTCAGAAGGTGGATATCAAAAGCAAATGTTGGTGCTTCAAATGGTTGTCCTCGGGTGGGTGTTTAGTGTTGGTTATATCTATGTTGGAGAGCATTCCATTTTTTGGATGACCATGGCGAAAATTCCTTTATCGATCATTGACTGTATTAGAAGGAAGATGATGAATTTCTTATGGGTGGGCGAGTCAGAGGGAGGGAAGTTTCATTTGGCATGTTGGGATAATATTTTCTTGCCCAAATAGTTGGGCAGGTGGCGGATTATGAACTTGAAGTGGTTTTGTTAAGATCTGGCCTTGAAATCTCTTTGGTGTGGCTTGAAGGGCTCTAGGTTGTGGTGTGAAGTCTTCAAATCGAAAAACTTACAAACATTCTTGGTTGAAGAATGGGCAAGGAAAGATATAAACCAGGTGGTTCAAGCTTCGAACAATTTGATTTGATNGGTGAAGTCTTCAAATCGAAAAACTTACAAACATTCTTGGTTGAAGAATGGGCAAGGAAAGATATAAACCAGGTGGTTCAAGCTTCGAACAATTTGATTTGATTTTTCCAAGGCTTTATGCTAGTTGGAGAAACTTGATATCATGGCATATCAATGATGGGACAAAACTTGTTGTTGGTGACGATCCATTCATTAGAGGAGAGAAATTTTATCTTCTTTTTTATGCTTTAATCTCACATTTGTTTGCTATGGGTTTTAGCATACTAGCTTATTTTAGAAATTCTCGTTCTGTTTCTTTTGATTCTTATTAGTTATTTGATGTAGTGTTGGGGCTTTCAGGTGAGTTTGTTGTTGAATGGTTGACTTGTGTTGTAGGTTTGAGATATCTTGGCATAAGGATGGGGAGTAAGGAAGATGTCTTTGTGTGGACATGGAACAAAATATCTATGGAGATTACTGCAAAAGAAGCATATAATGACATTACCTCCACTTCCAATGCAATAGTTTATCGTCAATGGTACTCTCGTGTTTGGTGCTAGAGGCCCCTTTGAAGATAAAATGCTTCTCTTTGCTAGTTATGGATAATCACATCTTAACATGGGATAATTTATTCAAGCAAGGATTTTATGGTCCAAACTTTGTGTGCTTTGTAGGAATGTTGAAGAAAGTGTTGGCCACCTGTTTCTTTTCTGTTCTTTCAGTCAACAGGTTGGGAAGGCATACTTCTTAAATTGGGGATCGTGTATAGATGAAATTTTCCTTGATTGGAGTAGAATTTGTAGGTTTGGACTAACAAGTACTAGATTTGAAAATCTCTCCCATTGTTTGTTTAGTGGGGCATCTAGAAGGCACGTAATGTTGGAATTTTTGAAAATTTGTCCAGCTCCCCGGACATTGTAGGCATGCATGATTTAAGTCTTTTCAATGAATATTGCAAACCACAATACTATAATAGAATGTAGATTGAAGGTGTCCTGAACTTCAGAAATGTCTATCCTAGTGGTTTTTTACGGGAAAGCCTCTCGAGAAGGTTGTGGGAGTGGAATGGTACTTTATCCCTCCAAAAATCAATTTTTTCTGCTAAGACTACGGTGTGGTTTTGGTTCTAACGCAAGGGTAGAAATTTTGTCATTTTGTAGCCTCTTAAGTTTTGTTGTGTAAAAAAAAATTGGTGTCTCGAGGTTTTTGGTGACTCTAAGGTCAAGGTCATTGTTGACTAAGCTACGAGGGTGCCTTTCTTGGAGGTGATGTTGTTAGATCATTGGCTTTCTAATACTTGAAGACTTATGGAAAAGCCAAATAGTTTTTCTAGTAGTCACATTATAGGTAACACAACTCATTGGCGGATAGTTTGTCCAAACAAGAAGTAGAGTTGCCAAAAAGAGAGATCACTTATGAGGAGTTTTATTTCATCCTCGTTAGTTTTGGCCTTTTCCCCATTTACTAGAATAGGAATGTATTAGCGATGTAATGACCAGTATCTTTGGGAGACTAGTTTTTTTTTTGTAAGCAATGTTCAAAAAAACTCTAATTGGACAGGAAAGCCAGTTATTAATACTAGCAATTGCTAGGAATTGGTTTTGTTGTGTTGGTCTATGCTAGCCCTTGGGAATTAGATGACATTTTCAGATGTACAGACTTTTACCGCTACAAAAATAATTCCACTTTGCAAAAGAAAAAAAAAGGAACGCTTGTCATCCCTATCTATGACGTCCCAGGGGATGTATTTTTCAAATTTGAATGTATTTGACATGCAATATTACTAGTCACGCGTCAATGTCTACTTGTATGGGAAAATGAGAACCGTCAAATTGACCTCTGGTTTTGTCCTTAACCCATCATAAATTCTAGTTCTTTTGCACTTGGCAAGGTCTGACAAGGTTTTGACACTCAAGGAAAAATAATATGGTACCATAGTGTTGGATTTAATGCTTTGGAGTGTGGTCATTGAGTTTGGTAGCTATAAGCAGTACTAAGTAGGCTACGAGTTTAAGACTCAACTATGAAAAGTGTCACTCATTTAGAAGAGCAGTCCACCTGCAGAGCCTCAAATCAATGAAAATAACATTAACCATATGATATGTACAAACCAAACCAATCCAATATGCTCGGCTGCCGCAAGATAGTGCCACGAAATTTACAAGGTAGATACTCAAAATCATGCATATTAATGTTAGTGCTGAGGAAGCCTAACCCAATGTGTATTGTGCCTCCAAAGATGGTGTTTAGAATAATCATCTTATATAAAAATGCAAAGCAATTTGACATTCATAAATTTGCATAAAACGTAAACTGAAAGACATGAAAAATACAACACTGTCTTGAAATTTTCTTTTTACAGACAAAGTAAATTTGAAATTCCAGGCTTGCTATCTGCAACCAGCGATTCAAACAAATATTGATTTAAATTATTCTTTACACCCAAATTTAAAATGGGATTAATTCAGAACGCAGAGAATTAAATGTTGGGTTTAACATTTCCCAATGCATGATGCATGACCCTGGACGAATTATACATCGCAGATTTGCAGGATCGTGTGAGTTCAATCGAACGACGGAGGATTATTTCGGGGAATTCCGCCTAACATGCGTTGAGCCAATGGTAGAATTGGCATATTTACATTTCAACTTCATGCAAACAACTAAGTAAAGTCAAACCATTAATGAGTAGGTAATTTTCAATGTGCAAAACCATCATGATCATTGCGACGTTCAAACAGAAACGACTATGTAGTTTTCCATGTGCAAACCCATCACAATCATTGAGAAGTTTACCATACAGACCATATACTCCAAATTTCAAAAAATAACCTCTCAAACGAAGAACTAAACCATCTTCAAACATACCATACAAAAACCCAAAAAAAATTCTAATTTCTTAATGTAAGACCAAACATGCCAAAATCTATTATCACTTTGTTTATAAATAATTATGACCAATTACAAAAATCCATCATTTACTAAAAAAAAACACAAACATATCCAATCAAATCCTATAGTTACTTTAACTAAAACATAGAACTAGAACTAGGATATCTATATAGTTTGTGACTCTATGAAAGTCCATAGAAATTAAATAGTTAAGAGATAGTTATGAAATGGAAATGGAAGATAGTTAAGAGATAGTTATCTATTCATCAGCTAGATACTAGTTTTTTTTTTATTATTTTTTTATAATTGTTTATATCGAATTTTGAATTAATGCCAGAAAATCAATCTGGAGAGTACACTTGGAGAGTACACTTGGCTCATCCCTGTTTGTAGATGAAAAAACATAGACGATAGTCCACCCCAAATCTCAAATAAAAATTTCTATCTACTTAAACATAACTAGCACATCCACATAGTTTGTGGTTGGATCACGTCCATAAGGTTCAAATGGTTAAGAGATAGTTATGGAATGGAAGACACTTTGGAAATATCTTTTTATTCCTTATATTCTTCTAGTTAAATGGGTTTAAGTGTTAGTTATTTATGCTAGCTATATGTTAACACCTACATTCTTTTTGTTATCCATTTATTAACTATCAATTATTTTTATATTCTTTTTCTTTTTATCTCACATTCTTCTAGGTATGTGCCATGAATTCTTGGCTATCCATTCATCAGTTATGAATTGATAGTTACACTTGTCTTAGAGAGTAATCCACTCCAAATCTCAAATACAAACTTCTATCAAAGTAATTATCAATATTTTATCATATTACACGTTCCCTTAAAATGAAATTAGTAGCATTAAAATGCATTTACTTCAAAACCATCTGTAGTAGTAGGTCAGACTTTACAGAGGAGCGTGTCATTGTGAATAAAAAAATAAAAAAATCCAATGACAATTTAGTGATGTCATAGATATTCCAAAGCCAATCCATATCAAAATTTCGAATATAGCTCTGTTCAAATAAGACTGCTTCATATAAATCATGAACTTATAGAATTCGGCACTGGTCCGATCACTAAGTTGTATATAGTGTCTACATGAGCAGTATAATTAATGAGAGGGCATATCCACCGTGATATTCCATGAATCTGACGCGTCCTGATAAATGAAGTTGCGTCCGAATTTATTTTGATGAGTTGGAACTTGGTGCGTTCCCATAAGAGGATTGAGGATGGATCATGGATGGTCAAGTCAAATTTGAAGGCGGCACGATTCTCAGATCATTTTGCGTGCAATCTACTCTGTGTTGTCTGCTCAGGGAGGGAAGTCTATTTATACGGTCGCTCTCACTATCAGTGTATAACTGGAAACTTTTATATTTCTCCCGAATCCCGACTGTTCAATTGTAGAGACGAGGCCATCATCATGTCGCCGCGGCGTTCCAGTGCTCTAGTCCTTTTAATTCCGCTCCTTTTCTGCGCCCTTTCTTCTTGTAATGCCGCCAAATCCAAGGCCCTCGTTGTGAATGTCACACAAGACTCCACAACGTTACAGTATACTGCCAAGATCCAGCAGAAGACTCCCCTTCAGACAGAGAGCTTGGTATTGGATCTCACGGGGGATTTCGTGTGGCTGCAATGCGACAATGGCACTTACAGATCGTCCACTTACCGCCCCGTTCACTGCGGAACAGCCGTGTGCGCGGCAGCAGAATCAATTGCCTGCGGCAATTGCTTCGGCCCTCCTGAGCCCGGCTGTAACAACAATACCTGCGGTGTCTTCCCCGAAAACACCGTCACCCGTACCATGACGAGCGGTGATCTCTCTCGAGATGTAGTGGCTGCCTATTCCACCGACGGCAAGAACCCGGGCCCCAAAGTCACAGCCCGCGGTTTTGCCTTTTCCTGCGCGCCCGGCTTTCTTCTGAAAGGATTGGCCAAAGGAACAGCCGGCATGATAGGATTGAGCCGGGCTCGCTTAGCCCCGCCTACTCAGTTTTTTCCCGCCTCCGTCTCTAACCGCAAGTTCGCCCTTTGCCTTCCAAGCACCGGCAGCAATACCCCGGGAGTCCTCTTCTTTGGCAACGGGCCTTACTTCTTCCTTCCCGGGATAGACGCCTCTCAGCGCCTCTCGTACACTCCTCTGCTGAACAATAGCCAATATAAAAACCAGTATTTCATCGGTGTAACTGCCATTCAGATCGGTGGAAAGAGTATCGCCATCGACTCTGCCAGATTGAAGTTTGACAGCGAAGGCAACGGAGGCACCAAGCTCAGCACCGTGGTGCCATACACGACGGTTGTCACGCCGATTTACACTGCGATCCGCGATTCTTTCATTAAAGCAGCGAAGGCGAGGAACATCACGCGCGTGGCCTCCGTAAAGCCCTTCGGTGCTTGTTTCGATGCTAAAACTGTGTTGTCCACGAGAATTGGACCCTCAGTGCCCACGATCGGTCTGGTTTTGCAGAACAGTAATACAACGTGGAGCATTTTTGGAGCGAATTCCATGGTTGAGGTGAGCAATGGAGCAGTACTGTGTCTTGGAATCGTAGACGGAGGTGCCGATCCCACTACTTCCATTGTGATCGGGAGCCATCAGATGCAGGATAACCTTATCCAGTTCGATCTCGCAGCCTCCAGACTGGGTTTCTCCTCCACCTTGCTCGGCCGGGAGACGACTTGTTCAAACTTCAACTTCACCTCCACCGCTTAATAATCCTGCTGCCATTATTAAGCGGTGGATATCTTGCAATGAAAATAAATGAACTTCTTATTGTTGTTGTGATGAGGGATCTCATGGTTGTTTTGTTTATCTGAATACATATTTTATGTATTCGAATGGATTCAGTGATATTGAAGGATCATCGTCTCCTGTTTTCGTTTATTTCGTTAATAAAAAGAGATCCTCCCCTCGCGAGTTTGATTGTTTAAACTGCTTCATTTGAGTTCGCAAGTTCATTCCGTCTGAGGCAATGCTGTCAATTTTGGATCTAGATCATATAATTTGTTATTTGATCAAAATGCGAGTACAAAATGCATATATGGCACTACTTGGGTACAGTAGGACGCTTTGTAGTTGTTGATATTTGAAATTTTGATGAATTTAACAACCAATTTCAACACAAAATACATTGCAAAATCCCAGTAAAAACAAATCATAAAATCATTAAGCAAATCATAAAATAATAATTAAAACATTGAGAATGGTTACCATTCGGAAAACTTAGGAAATATATACTAGTTTTTTAAATTTTCACAAATGCCATATTTCATGTACTTTATCTGTGAAATGTTATATCTCCACTCTGAACAAATATTAATTATAGGACAATCGGTCAATCCATGGCTAAGATTGCCTGATTGTTTATATAGATTGCTTTCGAAATTTTTTACTCATACTATCCACCTGGTCACCGTGCTACTTCAACCACTGTCTCTTCCATTGTAACAGTGTCTTGATTTCAAAGATGATTGGAGGTCTAATATGTCAAATCCTTTCCAGTGCACAATTTCCTTTGTAAAACAACTTCAACCCCCGCAGCATACACAGGCACATGTGAGTGTTTTCTTATTTACTTTACACATATATAAAATGTAAGGATGCAGCAAATCATTTCCTTCACATGTTTGACACATTTATTTTATACATAAAATACAAAAATATAATTAATATAATACAATTTCAACACTCTAACACTCTATTTTAAGGTTTATAGTATTTAAATACACAAACCAAAATATTAATTAAAAATAATTAAATTTATTTTTTGTTTTTAAAAAATTAATCAACCAAAAAATAGGTAAAACTAAGTTACTTTGTAAACCTTTTCAAGGTGTAGTTTTACTAATGATTTTATTTCTCAAATCTTTTGTAATTAAAAGACCCAAATCTATAGGGGTGGCAAGAGGGATCCTCTTGGATCCTGAAGGAAAAATTGAACAAACCTATGTCTAGGGAATTGGATGCAGGACCAATAATGAAGCGGAATGGATAGCCCTTCTGCAGGGAATGATGATCCTCGTCGACTAAAATCTATTCAAGGTCACAATTTTTGGCGATTCCAGACATGTCATATATAAAATGCTCAATGGATACACCACTGGCTCGATCAAATGTCATCATTTGTACGATAAAGTTGTCACCCTACTCTCCCCTCATTATGAATTCTATCATATTCTCCAAACAAACAAAGTGATCGCTGATGAATTGGCAAACGTGGGGGCTTCCCCCCCACAAGGACACTTGCAACTCAATGGGGTTAATTCCCCCCCCCCCTAAACCCATTCCATAATGAATCATGACTTAATTAGACTTGTTTCCATTTCTTTGGTCACGATGCATTGGGTATATATATGGGATTCCTTGAGAGGGCTTTGTTGGTTCCAAGAGTCTTGGAATAAGTATGTTGTATTGCCATCCCTTATTTCCCAAAAGCTAAATCTTTGTATTATATTTTGGTTGGCATGTGTTGAGTTCCATATATGTGAGCCTTTGACATTGGTGTCAAATTTGATGAGATTCTTCTTGGTCCAAGTAGGTGCATATTTTTCTTTCCATAGAAGCACCTAGGGATTGGAGGTGTGAGTAATCCATCTCCACCAGATCTTGGTGTTACAAATTTGGTTACTGATGGTGGGGTCTCTGAGTCCCAGATTGCCTTCCAGTTTAGGCATGCAGAGGGTATTCCAATCAACCAACGACCATTTCTTATGGTCTTCCAAGCCTCCCAAGAGGAAAGTACGTTGTAGGATCGTGTGAGTTCAATCGAACAACGAAGGATTATTTCGGTGAATTCCGCTAACATGCGTTGAGCCAATGGTAGAGTTGGCATATTGACATTTCAACGACAGGAAAGAAACTAAGTAAAGTCAAACCATTAATGAGTTGATAATTTTCAATGTGCAAAACCATCATGATCATTGAGACGTTCAGACATGAACAAGTATGTAGTTTTCAATGTGCAAACCTATCACAATCATTGAGAAGTTTATCGTAAACCATGTTCAAACATAGGATAAAAAACCCCCCAAAAAATTATAATTTCTTATTCTAAGACCAAACATACCAAAATCTATTATCACTTTTTTATAAATAATTATGATCAATTACAAGAATCCATGATTTATTATAAAGAAACAAACCTATCAAAACCCATAATTACTCTAACCAAAAGATAAAAACATAATTATCAATATTTTATCATCTTAAAGTACTCAAAAATAAAGACATTAGCTTTAAATGAAATTGTTATGATTGGTTGAAATGCCAATTCATCAATGGGCACATTAATATGCGTTCAATGTTTAATGCTGAGAAATCACTAGCATTTACTTCAAAACCTAACCATCTGTAGTAGGTCAGAGCATCAAAGATATGCTTTTGCATATAGAAAGTCGTACTTTACAGAAGAGCAAGCATTGTGAATAAAAAAATAAAAATTTCCAATAACAATTTAGTGATGTCATAGATTTTCCAAAGCCAATCCATATCAAAATTTCCTTGGTAACCAAAACGACAAGTTTGTCAAATATATCCAAAGCCTATTTACAAAAAGCTAGATTCTACTGCAGTCTCAAGTTATCAACCTTCTCCGTTATGACCAACCATCTCTCTAACAAAATGGTACTGAACATTATATTCTTTGTTTTAGGGTTCTCTAAAAGAAAGATTGCACTTGATATGTCATAACCAATTCTTAATGCTTTCTAAAAAACAATACCTGAATATAATCATTTCAACCCTATGGATTCCTTACTTCCTTGAGTGTATTCCATGTATTATGCGTATGTAGTTGAAAATTAAACTACACCCTACTTCTTAATCATCCAACTAATTTCTCCACCAAATAATTTAAATATTATGTGGTGAGAATCTCCATCCCAATATATACCAACAAAACCTTGTATATATATATATTTCCCTATGAATTCCAAGACATCCTTGGTAGTAGGTTGCATAAGCTAAAGTGCCACAAAAATATATGAATAGCCTCTTTATTGTTGTCCAATGTTCCTTCCTTGCTTTTTACATATATCTGCTCAGAAATCCCACTACATGGGAAATGTTTGGCCTAATACATACCATACATACATCAAAATTCCAATAAAATTGGCATAAGGAACAAATGACATGTATTCTACCTATTCTTGCATCTAGAGACATTGATATGTAGATAACGTTTCACCTATAGAAATAGAGAACTTTACCTGTTAACATTCATGCATAAGAAGTCTCTTCAATATTCAACATATTTCCTTTGACATAAGTAGAGTCTTCTATTATCCCGATCTCTTTTAATTTCCATTCCCAAAACAAAATTTGCAACACCAATATGTTTCATATAAAACTCAAAAGACAACTAGGCTTTGACATCCTGGATGATTTCCTTGTTGTTTCCAATAAACAACATATCATCAACATATAAGGCCACAAAAATAAAATCATCATCAACTTGCTTGGAATACACACAATGATTACATTTTCTTCTTGAGAAACCAAATTCTAATATTTAAGTATAAATCTTTTGATACCACCTTCTTGGTGATTGTTTTAATCCATACATAGACTTGTTTAACTTGCAAACCAACTCCTTATATCTATTCAATGCAAAAATCTTTGGTCGTTTCATGTATATTTGTTCTTCCAAATCACCATGCGGGGATAATGTCCTCACATCCATATTCTCTACTTAAATATTAAAAGAATCAACAATAGACACAAAAATATAATAGAAGTTAATTTTGCAACAGGAGAAAATCTCACCAAAATCATTTCCCTCCACCTAGGAATAACCCTTAGCTACTAGGTGATATTGGTACTTCTCCACCTTACCTTCTACATTCAACTTCTTCTTAAACACCCATTTGATACCAATGGGTTTTCTTCCAATTGTAAACTAAACTAGATCCCAAATCTTATTTTTATCCAAGGAATCCATTTTTTAAGCCATGGCTTCCTTCCATAGTTTACTATCCTATGAATCCATAGACTACTTAACAAATATAGGATCATCATCAATAATAGATAAAGAAAAATTAGTGTGCAAATCAAGAGGTATATACCTTTTTGGTTTCCTATTTGTATGAGCAGTTCTCTTCAAGGATCAGGGATAATTTTAGGGGCGAATTTTAGCCAAGTGGGCTATTTTTCCATGTTTTTCTCCCAAAAAACATTCGCCATTTTGCATTTTTTGAAGCCCTGTTTCGCCCAATTTTGATGGGGTAAAATTTTTTCNCAAGGATGGAACTCAAGTCTCTTCTTCTTCTTCTAGTTCATCTTCTTTTGTTGAGTCATATTCTTCACCCTCCAACTCAAACTATTTTTTGTCTCATTCTTCTTCCTTGATTTGGAGATCGTATTTGGGAGGAACTCTAACCTCTCTAAATACAACATCTCGATAATAGAGATTCTTTTTAGTTATGAGGCTGCACTGTTTATAATATCTTATACCATATTTATAACCAATAATTATACATTTTTTATCTTTATCATACAACTTACTCTTATTTTTCTTTGGAACATGCAGATAAGAATCGCAACAAAAAAACTAAGATATTTAAGACATGGATTTTTACCAATCCATGCCTATTGTGGAGTTTTTCTAACAAGTTTTTATTTAGGTGATCGATTTACCAAGTTACATGCAATATGCATTGCCTCTTCCTAAAATTCCTATGATAACCCTACACCACTGAGCATACTCCTTTCCTTTTCCAATATGTTTTTGTTCAACCTTTCTACAACTCCATCCTATTGAGGTGTGTACAGAATAGTATTTTACCTTACTATTTCACACTTCCTACATAATTCATTGAAATCATTTCTGCAAAACTCTCCACCATTATCTGTCCTCAACACGTTTATTTTATTATCTTCCTTATTTTCTACAAGAGCTTTAAACTCTTTAAATTTACCAAAAACCTCATATTTATTATGGAGTAAATAGGTCCATGTGTTCCTGGAGAAATCATTAATGAATAAAATACAAAAAACAAATTTACCTAGTGATGGAACATGAACATGTCCAAACATGTCACACTGTATTAAATCCAAGATACATTTTTTCTCCTGTGGAGCCAGATGTGAATCTCACATGATTCTATCTACCATATATGCAATGTTCACAACAATCAAAATCTAATGAGAAATGAAACATACCTACAATAATACATGTACCATGTAATTCTTGATGGGCCTTCTTTTGAATATGTTCCAAACTTTTATGCCATAGCATTGTCTTGTTTCCAAGGACAATAAATGGCCTATTTTTTGTATTGATATCCTTAGGAACAATATAAATGTCACACCCATCAATGAAGGTGCTTCCAAACATCTTGTACATAGTTCTAATATGAACTCCCCACATCAACATTGTTTCTCCTTTAACAATCTTGCATGTGTCCTTTTCAAATAAAGTATGCACACCTACATCACCCATATTACATACATATATCAAACTTCTAATCAGATCTAAAATGTGCAAAATCCAAGAAAGAGTTATAATATTTCCATCTTTGAGAAATAATTTTGTTAGATTTTTAATGGTTATACAAGATCTAAAACATTTAGCATCATAACGATAAGCAAAGGATCAATGAAAGAAAGACAAGTATAACAACACAAGAGAACACAAACATTTTTCCTCAAGGAAACCACAAGGGAGAAAACCCCGCAAAACTTCCTCAGTATAGAATTCGACCAAGTACAGTGTAAAACCCAAAGAACAAGAATAGTTGCTTCTCTCTCTCTCTCTCTCTCTCTCTCTCTCTCTCTCTCTCTCTCTCTCTCTTGCACAAGGTTTGAGTGTAAGGTGTCTCTAAATGAGAGAGGCACCTAACCTATTTATATTCATTAGGTGAGTGAATTAACTAACCATCTATGTCAGACAAGTTCCCTAATTAGGGTCGACCTACCTACGGAGACTCAAAATACATTTTATATTTTACTTTTGTGGGTATTGTTTCCTCGACTTACAATAGAGTTTTTACCTCTTGACTGTTACAAGACCAATTACATCAAGGACATCTTTGAATCAAGGAATAACATATTTGAAGGAGAATATAACAAAAATACAATAGAATATCCTTCGAAGTTACAATATTTCAGCACTCCCCTTAACGAGAAGGGTATTCTACTAACAACAACAACATCAACTGTAGGAACAAGGAGAGAGAGCATCATCAACAACATCAAGGTGATACATCTATAAATCATTGGAAGTTTTCTTCAAGAACATCAACAACTGAAACAGTTACTAGAATATCTTTAATATATTCAGTACTGGAGCATCATCTTCTATAGCATTGAGTCTTCACCTTTGATCTTCATCTTCGATCACTAGATCATCTACATCAACACTTGATCTTTCGATCAACAACATCATCATCTGCAACAACACTCCCTCTTAACTAGGAAGGTATTCTACAACCATCATCACAACTATACAATTGAATGGTGAATCTATATATGTCATAGGAAGTTTTGGAACAACATCATGCATCAATCTCATTATGAGAATACTAGATCATCTTCTGCAATCTCAGTATGTAAATACTGAATTATATTCTATGAGTACTGGATCGTCTTCTGCGACATCAATATGTGGATATTGGATACTAAACCTTCTTTTGTAACATCAGTATGTGAATACTGAATCTTCTTCTGTAACATCAGCATGTGAATACTGAAACATAATTATTTGCATCATCAGTATGTAAATACTGAAACATCATCATTTGTATCATCAGTATGTAAATAATGAATCATCATCTGCATCATCAGTATGTAAATACCGAAACATCATCATTTGCATCATTAGTATGTAAATATTGAAACTTCCTCATCTGTATCATCAGTATGTAAATATTGAAACATCATCACCTGCATCATCAGCATGTAAATAACAACAGCATCATTACCATGTTAGTGCTAAAGCAAGATCATCAATAAATGTTACATCATTATCTGCATTGTCAGCAAAGAGATATTGGAACATCATCATCATCATCTACATAAAATGTTGAAATTTCATCCACATCAACATTATTAGCACAGGGTGTTGGGACCACAATCACATCATCAACATCAACATACAAATCCTGAAGCAACATCATCATCAATATTGGTATAGAAATACTAAAACTGTTTTATCAACACCAATATAGAAATATTGAAGCTACCATATCATCAGTATGAAAATACTAAACTTGCCACATCAACATCAGTATGAAAATACTAAACCTGCAACACACATGATCCAATTATGGGATGATCAACCCTTATCACTTTAGGACATAAGTCCAAGGATGATGCAATCCTGATCCAATTATGGGATGATCAACCCTTATCACTTTAGGACATAAGTCCAAGGATGATGCAATCCTGATCCAATTGGGATGATCAACCCCTATCACTTTAGGACATAAGTCCAAGGATGATGCAATCCTGATCCAATTATGGGATGATCAACCCCTTTCAATTTAGGATATAATTCCAAGGATGATCCAATCCTGATTCAATTATGAGATGATCAACCCCTTTCACTTTAGGACATAAGTCCAAGGATTATGCAATCCTACCACCTCATAGAGACAAAAGTCTGCGGATCTAATTACGGGATGATCAACCCCTTTCACTTTAGGACATAAGTCCAAGGATTATGCAATCCTACCACCTCACGGAGACAAAGTCTGTGGATCACTTTAGGACTAATGTCTAGGGATGATACAATCCTTCCACACGGAGACAAAATTCTGCAGATCACTTTAGGACTAATATCCAGGGATGATACAATCCTTCCACATGGAGACAAAAGTCTATGGATCACTTTAGGACTAATGTCCAAGGATGATACAATCCTTCCACACAGAGACAAAAGTATGGGGATCACTTTAGGACTAGTGTCCAGGGATGATACAACCCCACTGCAACACGGAGACGAAAGTCTGCGGATCACTTTAGCACTAATGCCCAGGGATGATAAAATCCCACTGCAATATCATCATCACTGCTCCTCTTTCGAGGAAGGTCTGCAACATCATCATCACTGCTCCCCCTTTCGAGGAAGGTCTGCAACATCATCATCATTGTTCCCCCTTTCAGGGAAAGTATTTTCGAACCACACCAAGCCATGGGATCACACAAGATCCCAAACATCATCTTGAGGAGATATTTATAGCACTTCCTCTTTGCATCTATAATGAGTTTTCCCTCTCTTGTTAGGTCATCGGCATATACCAGTATTCTGCATTCAACCTCAAAGCAAAGGTTGAAAACTGCTTTAGTCTTGGTAAATCCTTAGTCCATCAGGAAGTTGTCCATCCTATTGTACCATGTCGAACTCGGATATCTTCTATAGTCACTCCCTCTTTCCAGGGAGGTCCTTTCAGACTACACCAAGCTTGTCTCGAAAGTGTTTTAAGATTTACATGATACATAGGCTTAGTTAACACATCTACCACATGTTCCTCTGTAGGAACATACTTAAGCTTTATAGCTCCCTTCTGCAACTTCATCGTACATATGTAACTTCATCATTTCTTCTCTTGTAGGTGATTGCATGCAATGCTTCCTACAATTCAAATATAGTTGTATGATTAGAAACTAATAACATATTCATAATGACAAATTCTTTTTCATAAATATATGTGTTATATAATTATGCAACAATTTCAGCTAATACAACATTCATCCATATCCAGTATACATAAGGTAACTTTCTAGATGCCTTCCATCTCTACTAAGACATTATGTTAGAAAAGAGGTTTCATTTTAGATAAGTAGCAATGGAATGTTGTACAACACCAAAAGCCACTTACCCATCATATGCATATTAGCAGTGGATTGTTCATAAATGCAAAACACTCTAACATGCAGAATACACTTCCTAAATCTGGGAACATATCTATCTACATAAATGAGCAAATAGATATATAGGAAATGCCAATTCAAATACTTATCTTTGTTGTTTGGTAGACTCCATATTGATCTTTGTCTTCTTGAATTATAGGAGTCTCTGCCAATGTGTTCAACTTCATCATTTTATTTTGAGTACGTCTAATCCCAAGAATCATGTTAAGATTCTTGAACTTTGAGATCTACCGTAGTCACTCCCTCTGAGGTGAAGTACCATCCTCCCTATGTTTCTTGTACTCTCTGCATTAGGGAATTGGAGTGATAGGTAGCCCCCTCTGCTACAAATTTTCTTTGTATCCATCTATGTCACCTGTTGAGGTCACTATATATCAGGATCCTTCATCTCGAACTTTGTTGCAAGTTTCCTTTTGCACCCATCCATGAGCTTCTTATCCTTTTTAGGATTTTATTTTCAACCTTGTGGTAAAGGTTGGGATCTCCATCACTCTATTTGATCCTCAAGCTCCTCATGTAATTGTATGTGTTATCCCATGGGTGCCTACTGAGCTTGTACACATCCTTCAATGCATAGGTGGTTCTCTATAAAGAGTCTATGTAGGTTGCTTGATCTGTTCTTCTACTTTGATTACACCAACTGTATAGTGTAATATCCACCACTGAAGAGGTGTGTCTAGCCTCTAGAGAAGTGTCTTTCCATAATTGACTCTTTTCAAGAACCTTGCTTTGCATATTTTGATACTTTGATTTGATGTATACTTGATCTTGTAGATCTTCTTGGAAGACTTTACAAAACTTCCTTTCATGTCTTGAACTCATATCCAAACATCATTCTGTATGATCGGCTGGTACTTCTTGATAAAATCATCCTTCCATTCTTCCTTCTTGGAACATTATTTCACAAAGTGTTCTTTCTCATCACAACTGGACATCTGAGTTGTGAGAAGTCCTTCTTCTGAAGTCCCTCTATTATTTACAGGAATGTTCTTCCTTCTTGTTCTTTCTCTTCTTGTCATGAGTTATTAGGGCTTGATTGTCATATCCATCAATCTCTTCTTCTTTTTCCATCAATCAAGCTTCTTCTTACATGCATTCCTCCATAGGTGATATTCCTTCTAGAACAACTCCCTCAATTGAACTTGGAATACCATTCAAAGTTGTAAGCTTATTTGACATTGTCTCCAATGGGTTCTAATTACTCCTTGAGCTGAAATATCCTTGTGAAGTAACATTGAATGTTTTCTGACATTTGCATCTTCACATCCTTAAGTTGATTTCTCAGGGTAATCTTTGTACAATTTATTCATTGCATCAAGCATATCCTTGGGAGTCTTCAAGGATGATACATGTGATATCAATGGAGATGAGAATACTCTTCTTCTTGTACTTTGCTTTAACTTCATCTCCCTCTAGATCTGCAACTTCTTCTTTGGCATAGTTCTCCATGTCATGCTTCTTCAAGTATGAGAAGCACTTTGTACTTCCATGCTTAGAAGTTCTGGACTCTTTCAAGCTTGTCCTCAATTCTGGTATTGTTTGTCAAAATGAGAACCTGAAATGGAAATAGAGATGATAGAACTTATACGTGAGATTGCTTCAACATGATGCTTGCTTGAAGGCTCTTCTAGAAGACTGCTTCTAGTGGACCTAGGGTTTGATAGAGAAACCATATTTTTTCAGCTATGGTATCTTTTAGATCTGATTGGATAGAAAGATGCACCTCCTCAAGGAAAGCTGAGCAACATATTTATTTTCCCTATACTGTGGACAAAACTGCAAAATATCTGATGCCCTAGTTTCTTGGCCACAATGTTAGGTCAAAAATTGAAACTACACAAAATGAGAAAATTATTACATCTAAATATGCACCCTCCTAAGGGGAGTTTGATGGTCCTCCTTCTTCAACTGATTGATGGATGGAACTGCTAAGAACATGAAACCCTAGCTTTTTTTTCTCTAGTTTCTTCTGCAGAATTGACTGATTTTGTTTCTGCTATAGCTCCGACGTTTTTGCTCCTCAAGGTATGAAACTTCATCATGTAGTATCATGGCATGTATTATTTCCAACCCCATAGGTTATAGTAGAATTGGATTCACCAAGTGGGATTTATGTGAATATTCCCAAGGTGACATATTTCAGGACTGTTCAGCGTAGCGAACTTATACAGAATACGGCGTTTCACTGTTTCACCCTTGGGGTTTGAAGATCTTACCAAAGAAACTAAATTCCATTCCCTATCTGCAAGATCTTGTGAAATTTCATTTGGACTTTCGTATCCCGAGATATAGCAATTCTCCCTAGGTCACCTTTTTAAGGCTGAATTCTAGGAGAGGATGGAACGCTGAGTTGGAGGAATCATATCTCCTAGATTATAGAGAATCTGAGGGTGAAAATTTCAAAAAAAGGTTCGTAAAGATTTAAAATTTGGCATGTAAAAGTTTTAGATCCTGAGAATTCTCCAAACTTGATTGATAGAAAAAATTCCAAGACGAATATATTTTTCCTTCTAGGGTTTTTAAGCATGAAACACTAATCTTTAGTAGTTGTAGCTGTAGTTGTGTTTCGGCCACACAAAGACTTGTTTTAGGGTGTATATGAAACCATGTTAGAATTTTAATGGTTATACAATATCTAAAACATTTATCATAATAACATCATAACCATAAGTAAAGGATCACTGAAATAAAGACAAGTAGAACAACATAAGAGAACACAAATATTTTTCCTCAAGGACACTACAAGGGAGAAAACCCCACAAAACTTCCTTAGTATATAATTCGAACAATTATAGTGCAAAACCCCAAGAACAAGAATAACTACTTCTCTTCCACAGTACTCTCTCTCTCTCTCTCTCTCTCTCTCTCTCTCTCTCTCTCTCTCTCTCTCTCTCTCTCTCTCTCTTGCGCAATGCTTGAGTATAAGGCATGTCTAAATGAGAGAGGCACCTCACTTATTTATATTCATTAGGTGAATGTATCAACTAACCAACTAGGTCATCTAGGTTACCCGGATTAGGGACGACCTACCTAGGGAGACTCAAATACATTTTATATATTACTTTTGTGGGTACTATTTACCCGACTTACAACAGAGGTTTTACCTCATGAATTTTACATGACCAATTACATCAAGGACATATGCGAATGGAGAAATAATATCCCTAAAGGAGAATATAACAAAAGTTCAAAAGAATATCCTTCGAAGTTACAATATTTCAACAAATTTGACCCTTCCATGTATTATGATTTTGTTGTTTATTCATCTCTCAGGAAAACATAAACTCTATTGTACTTTTAATATTCACTAAACCACTCCCTGTGAGGAATCATATGAAATGAACCTCTTGATTCAATAACCATACATCATGATCTGCATTTTTACCTGTAGATTCCAAGTAAACATCACCGTGTTTGTTTGTAGAGGGGTTCATTCTATGGAAGGAGAAACATAAGATCTCTTATCTTTATCAACACTATTAGAACTACAATTTTTCTTATGATTCTTGGATTTACCGCATTTCCATGATTTTTTTTCAAATTGTCCTAGAGATTTATATATACCTCTAGACATATATCTACCCCCCAAAGTCCTACTTTTCTCTCTTGGAAATGAACTCTCATAGATAAAACATCCTTGGTAACACCTTCGATGTATTTTTTTCATCAATTCCTTTGATAACAAGGATGTGATTTTTTTTCAAACTTTAATGTGGATTTAGTGGCACTACCAATAGCTATAACCAAATTATCCCAAGAGTTTTTGAAATAACATAGAAATATCTCTTATTCCTCCATCTTTATATTGATAGAGGCCAATTGACTTACAAAAGTATTGAATACATTTAAATGATCTACCATGGTGTCAATATCCTCCATCCTAAGATGAAACAACTTCTTTCGAACAAATAACTTATTTACTAGGTAATTTGACTGATATAAATTCCCCATATTATCCCACAACTTCTTTCATTATCTTCTCTAGAAACATTCAACAACATTTAATTTGAGAGGAAAATTCAAATCATACTCCTTTCTTTTCTCTCCAACTTTTCCCAATATTGTTTGGACATATCAGTGGGATTTGTATACGGATTAACAACAATTCATTGATCTTTATTAATAAGAATATATTCCATCTTTAGCTTGCATAACTCAAATCTCTTTCCATTAAACTCCTCAATTTATAATCTTGAACCGCCTTCCATTTCCTTGCACAAGATTCATTCTGGAAAGCTCCCACTCCATCATAGGTTTATCATAGAGCCAATATACCCTTGATCTTCATAGGATGCACTAAAACCTAGAAACAAAGTTCGCCCCTTGAAAATTATAACCCGACTCTGATACCAAATGGAGAACTTCGATAAACCTATCTAAAGAAAAACACGGGGATTTTCACTTAGTGAACCTCTCACATATCACGTGCAATCGTGGGATATTAAAGAATACCCTTAATTTCGAGAGATATTGACCCAAACTCTTTTTGTTGAAACCCCCTCCCAACACTTAAAACCTCCTCCTCGCCCCTTTTTATACCTCAATCCTTATAAACCACCCTACCCACCCCCACCTTAAACCCCTCATCCCCCCAATACCTACAATATATTGGTTCAATTTTTGATAATTTTATAAACCACCCTACCCACCCCAATACCTTAAACCCCTCATCCCCCCAATACCTACCATCTAGGATCACTCTCTGTGCTCTGGCTTCTAGGGCTTCATGTTATTCTAAATCATCCTTGTCAGTAGGCTTCGTCATTTTGGTGTTAGCAAAGTTCCATATCTTCCATTCTTTGATCATTGCAGTTATTCTAACTTTCCAAGGAATATAGTTGGATATGCCATCCAACCTATATTCATACCTAATGCTCATCATCTGGAAAAATTACATCAAATCTTTTAAACTGGAAAAGCCCTAGAAAAAGAAAATTATCATTAAATAAGAATGCTCAAAAATTATTTTCATCTACACATGAAAATTATTGCTTCAACCCTCACAGGAAAAATACCCAAAATAAACTCCTGCAAAATACCTCGATTTTCATGCAATTAAACTATTGTACATTCTGTTGTACAACCTCACACGTGTCTGTACGGATTTGTACTTTTTGCCACATGTGCCAGTATGGAATATACTTTTTGCAATAAATGCTACCTCAGGAATCATGCCACAACCAGCAATAAATGTTGTACGGCCTATCAGTATTATGTATGGTCTGCCTCAGGATTTGTGCCCACACGTGCCTGTTGTATGAACTGTTAGTCTATAATTAATGTTGTTGTACGGATTTGATAAGTTGCTTCATGCATTGAGATTCATGCCCACTCTAGGGAATTTTCTATGTCCTTTCTCAATCTCCTATGTCTCTCTTCAGTGATGGTGTCTTTAGTTTTTCCTTTCACCCTACTTTTATACTTTAAAATTTGTAACTACCCATCTAACCACCTAATCTATGGTTGAGATTCATTTACAAAATATAGGGCCATCATTTAATGCAACCTCATTTAATAATTAACTCACTTTAACTATTAAATATATTTCAAGTGAGACCCATACAATAAAGTACAAAACATCATTTTATTTATATATAACTCAACTTTATACATAAATACATAAGGGGAAAATACTTATGTCCTCTTTATCACACCACACCAAAACTATAAAGAGGACATTCATAGTTAACTTTTCAACAAAGGGGAAGTAGATCATTAATGAAGAACCCAACATCACCATCACTACCACAAAGATCCATCCCAATTATCCAAAGGAGCTGGAGGAAAGTGAGTGCCTCTTCTACTCGCATATGTGGGTAAAGGGAACTCCATTGCACTTCCTTGTTGACAGTGGAAGCCAAAAGAACATGATTTCAACAAAGGTCATCAATTGGTTGAATTTTCCAACAACACCGCACTTGCAACCCTATAACATTGGGTATCTCATCCAAGGATGGGACATCCGCATCATTCAACAATGCCACCTACCTTACGAAATCAATCCTTTCAAAGTTGAGATGATGTGAGGTGATGCCCCACTTGAAGTTTGTGATGTTCTTTTAGGATAACCATATATGTTGAAGTATCATGCTATGTATGAATATAGACCATGTAGTGTCATTATTTCTTTGGGAAAACAACTCCACATGATACCATAGTCAATTCCCACTAATACAATGTGTCTCATCACAGCCAAGTAGTGCATGAAGGTAATCTCCCATACTGGGAATTTTTTCCTCTTCATGATTCGCTTTGCGAGAAAATAAAAAATCATAGCGAGATCCACTACCTCCACATAAGGTCTCACTACGCAACAAAAGTAAGTGGACAATATCATGGAAGAACACAAATACATCTTCATCACACCTGTTAGAGTGTCATTACACTGCCAATTCAAGAACTAAATTTATTTGATACCTAGGGTGCTTGTACCTAATGGGCCAGTATGCAAGTGTTTCCTCGTGGAAAATGAAGAAATCAAGTGACAAATTCAATAATTAATCCAAAAGGGGCACATTCAATTGAGCTCCTCACCTTGTGGAAGCCCAATTGTGTTGGTGCAAAAGAAAGATGATACTTAGCGACTTTGTATTGATTATAGATCGCTAAACAAAATCACAATCCAGAATCGTTATCCCATTCCTCGAATCAATGACCTTATCGACCAACTCAAGGGTTTCAAGTATCTTATTAAGATTGATCTTAAGTATAGCTATCATTAGGCACTAACTAAGATGACTTATGTTTGGAAGACTACCTTCAAATATCGGGAAGGCCATTTTGAGTGGTTGGTCATGCCTTTTGACTTGTCTAATGCTCCACTAACTTTCATGAGGATGATGGATGATATTATCGATCCATTCACCAATTTTTTTATGGCCATATATCTAGATGGAATCCTCATCTAAGGTAGAATGTGGGCAGCAGATTTGTGGCATATTCAACAGGTCCTCAGGACCCTGCGACAACACAAGTTATGCTAATCTAGAGAAGTGCTCATTTCACATTGAGATAATTCACTATCTGATATACATCATGGATGACCATGGTGTGCACGTGGATCCAACCAACATCCAAGCTATTTGTGACTGGATGACCCTGACAAATCTCACAAAGGTTCATAGCTTCCTAAGACTTTCCAACTTCTATCTCCGATTTGTGTTGGGATTTTCTCATATTGCTTAGTTCCTTATCCAAGTGACCAAACGTGGATATAAGGCCAAGTTTGTTTGGGCCAAGTAACAACATAAATCATTTGAGGACTAGTTGTAGAAATGCTTATGTTTATCACCTGTCCTTACCTTACTAGATTTGCAACAACCCTTTGAAATTGATATAGGTGCTTCAGACTATGTTATTGGTGCAATCCTCACTCAACAAGGCCATCTAGTGGCATATCACAATGAAACGATCTCAGATGTAGTCCACAAATAGCACACATAAGATAAGGAAATGTATTCCATTGTACAAGCTTCCCACTAATGGAAGCATTACATTCTTGATAAAGAGATGGGCATCCACACTGATCACAATCCCCTGCAACCTATGAAAACACAAGGCAATTTATAGAATGACCACCACCAAAATTGGTCCACATACTTGCAACAATTCCACCTGAACATCAAGTATAAGAAGGGAAGCAATAGTCGATTCGATTATTGCCTCAATTAACCTCTATTGGAAACCTTAACCATGGTTCTCGATTCTTGTGTTTATGAGACCTCTATGTGGTATAAACTATATGACAGTGGTCTCGAGTTCACTTCCACCTATCGAGCATTATGTGTAGGCACACGAGTGGCAAAATTTCATCTCCAGGAAGGATTGTTATGCCACTTAAGCCATCATTGTGTTCCTTCAAGTGAGCATGCGCAGATGATTTGGGAAGCACATTATAGTCAGGTGGCAGGCCACTTTGGCACAAAAAAGATAGTAGTGGTATTCCAGAAGTAATTTTATTGGCTGAAACTTTGACAAGACATTGACAAATATATCATATCATGCATTGTTAGTGACATCACGAATCCTTCCATTAAAAAGAAAGGGTTGTACACCCATTTTCCTACTCCTAGTGGGCCTTGAAAGTCTATCTCCATGGAATACATGTCAATTCTACCTTCAACCAAGCATAGTAATGATTGTGTGTTTGTGGTCATTGATCACTTCTCTAATAGTGCCATTCTGAAATCCCATTTTAACATATTATACTCGCATCGATACGTCCTTGCAATGAAAAAGAGAAGTTGATTAATCTCATCTCAACCTGAATTAGACATTCATTGGGGAGCCATGTTCACAGGAGGTGGTTGTTACTAAGAAGAGCATCACTGTTGAAGCCACTACTAAGCTCTTCTTCGAACGTGTTTGGATTCGTTTTGGGCTACCACAAACTATCATTTTAGATTGGGACAACAGATTCTTGGGCACATTCTGGTCTAGCATGTGGTCACTAATGGACACTAAGATCACCCAATCAACTTCCTTCCATCCCCAAACTAATGGATAAATAGAGGTGACGAATAGGATGATTNTGGGCACAACCCTTTCTAGGTGTGTTAGGGATTCCAACCATTGGCCACAATTTATGTAGTTTTTCCCATTTCCTCAACACAAGAGGAATCTTCCCATGCTCACACCAATGCAAACAAGGAAACTCGATTTGTTGAACAAATTCAACAAATCCGTTAGCAATTCCATGACATTTTGGAGAAATCCAATGCCAAGGATAAGCAATGACATGACCAGCATCAAGTTCCACCCAAATTTCAAGTGGGTGATAAGGTTTGGTTGCATTTGTAGAAAGAGAAGTTCACATGAGCCCATCAAAAGCTCTATCCACCTCAATATTGGGTGTACATCATCACCAAGGAAGTCAGTGAGAATTCCATTGAATTAATCATTCCTCCCTTTCTTGGTCTGCACCGGGCATTTAATGTAGTTCTCCTTCACCCGTATTTTCCACCATTATTGGACACCTTAGAGGTGGCAGAGCTGTTGGCACCATCATAATTATACCTTGACAATTTGGAGCAGCCTATAGTTGATTGGATCATAGATACATAGGTGAAGGGCACTCACCAATAATGCATTCAAATCTATCCAGTCGTCAAATCCAGGCAGTGTCTTCATGAAGGCAAGTGGCTCACCATGAGTAAAATTCAACATAAGTTTTCCCATATGACGTGGGAACTTAATGCAACGGATACCATTGCTTCCTATGGGAGGGATGATCTAGATAGATATCAGTGGCCACCCATTTATTCCACTAACTGAAAATGGTTTTTTTAGTTTGGCATATTTTTTATGGATTTTCCTATCCAAAACTTCTGGGGCTATTTTGAGGCCCTAAATGACATTTTTTGAGGGATTCCATAGTCTAGATTTATCGATAGGCAAGTATAGATGGGTGAGATGTGTAATTCTCAGCTAGACCTTTCCAACATGATACCGATTTCCCTAAGTAGAGATCATATGCAAAAGTTATACCCTCGAGAAGTTGATACATCAACTAACCATCTCGAGGCCCACACACCTTTTTACAGTTAATCTCATAGGGTTAGGTTTTTGGATATTTAGGGTTTTTTCCTTCATGCTTATGATAAAAAGGCCCTTCAATCTCCTTCAATCTCCTTTCATAATCATCTTGTTATGAATGAGCGTAGCTGCCACATCTCTTCTCTTGGATCAAGCTACCACCATTCTATGTTCTTTTATTTTATAGTTGTTTTGTTTCATTCATTTAATAGAATTTGAGTTTATTGTATCACTGTGTTCCTTGCAATATATTTGTGTATGTGGTTCTATATATGCTCATTCTTTTCATTCTCACATAAATCTGGATCATATATTGGAGTGCAAATTTGCTTGAAACATTTTTGTAGTGCATAAGCAATGGACTTAATCAAGAACATTTAAACACAACTTCAAGAATCCTTTCCAATACATTACAAAAGCATAATTTCTCCTTACCTCATCTTAGGTTTCACAACCCTCTCAACATATGAGTAAACAAAGCACAAAAAATTGTAGCTCTTCCCTTTCCATAATATATCCACCCTCGATTCCCTTCGACATTCCATTCCTCAATGTTGAGGGTGTGCTGGTTATATGTATACATTTCATTAATGGGTAGACTACTATGTAAGGTTTAGTTGTTGTACCCAAAATTAAGATGTTTGGCTTCTCCATGGTGTTATTGTATAAAAAGTACAAGTGAGAAATGGGAACCCTCTAGTTTCCATTTCCCTATGCATACATAGGAAAGTGAGGCTAGTAGTTGGGCACCCTAACTTTAGGGGTATGTAATGTTTATATAAAATGGTTAGGGGTATGTAATGTTTATATGAAACCATTTTAGACAAACATAACTTAAAGGGATAATAAAAAGTTGAAAATATTAATTTTTATGTTAAAATATAAATAAAAACTTTTATACAAATATTTTTAAAAATTATAAGTAATATTTAAAGATTATGTATTTTTATGAACAACTTATCACAACATTATATTTGTGAGATCTAGATCAATAGGTGGTGGATGTTAAAGACACTCTTAAGTTGAATAATCACTCATTAGAAAATCCACTAGCACTAAAAATCCAATTATGTTGTTAAAAGTTGATGCCGTTCAAAACTCCATAACTTTCAAACGAGGATGCAGGTTGCAACTTGCGTCAAACTTTGAAGAAAACGAGTTGGTATCTGTGAGTGGATTACCTTTTACTTTAAAATTGACTGCCCATGTAAACATATAAAATTGCACTGCCCATGTGATACGCAACAATGAGATGTCGGCTTTTTAAATGTGTAAATAAATTATTCGAGTGTCGCTTCGTTCATGATAATCTATCGTTTTTATGTAATTTATATTATTTGATTTGTTGCGGTGATGGTTTCTTGAAAAACATGTGATTCCAAGTTTCACTTTTACTTTTGAAGTTATCATCATCAACTTAGTATACCACTAATACAAGTAAATTAGAAGATGTTAAAGAAAAATGTTAAAGAAATAACTTAAGTAAATTAGAAAAATGTTAAAGAAATAACTTAAGGAGGGCAAGTTGCCGGAAACTTTGAAGAAAAAGAATGTGAATATATATATATATATAAGTGGGCGTTTGGATTTGAAATTTTAAATACTCCTTCCATCTGATTTTGATGATGATTACATGTTTCATCCGTCAAGCCTATTTAATATTTTATTAAAATTTGTGATGATTAAATTTAATTTTATACTATATTTTTAAATATTTGTGATAATTAAATTAAACTTGACAGTGTGACAAACACTTAACGCATCAATTCCATCCCTCCACATATATCTATGATAATACTAAAAAAAGTCACAGCATCCTTTATACATTTATTCAAGATAATATTACATAATGACAACATTTTTTTATATATTTAAGGAATTTTAAATTTTGTTTATTGATATAGTTTGGGTAGTTGAAAAGAATGATTATTACTTTTTTTATTTATGTTCAATTCTTGTAAGTGAGATTCAAAAATTCTTGCAAGTAAAATTAAATTCTTGCAAGTGACATAATGTTGTTGAATCTTTGACCATGTAATAGTTTGAGGAGACGTGTAATATTGGCCATACCTTAATTCTTAGGAATAGCAGGTATTAGCACCAGATAATAATCATGATTCTTAGAAATAAGAGATGTTGACATATTTCCAATTAAAAAAAGAATTTCAAACTAAAATACTTCATAATGCCGCCGGGCCAAAGACCCTCACCGCGCAAGTGATCAACATGCCGTCGGGCCAAAGACCCTCACCGCGCAAGTGATCAGGGACGCTGGAGCTGGATTCTATGCTATAACCTATTAAAATAATTGAGTCCCTAAAGCGAAACGACCAAAACCTTTTGTGCCATTTCATGATAAAAAATATATATATATATATAATTGCCCGAGTAATTATATTTCTTTTTTTACATTTGAAACGAAAATAACTTTGAATGATGTGCAAAAACTGATACATATCGCACACGCACTTTTGAAGAGGAAACAAGGTTTATAAAAAATAGTTTTTGATCATCCAATGTCATGATGCATTTTCGTATTATCTACAATATTTATAAAAGAGAGCACCTTGCTTTTATGAGACATTATGGCAATGAGACATTGTCAAATCATGAGATGGTAAAAAAAAAAGATAATTTTTGTTTAACATGATCATACGAACATTAGCATTTCAAATGATTTGGAAGGAAGAAATTGATTACATTGTATAATATATTGAGTACTGCAATTTATAGGTGGAGTTTATGATTTGAATTATATATTATAATGATAATAAAAATTATGTTTTTTATATAACCATGTGATAAATTAAATATTTTATTAAAATGTTTTATGTATTATATATTATGGTATTTTATGGAGTAAAATAATTTTGGATTTTTTTTTAATAACAAATTATAAATATATTTTTTATTCATATATAAAATTGTATTAAATTTGAAATATATATAATAATAAATTTTTATTTTTAAATTAATTCTATTTTTATATAAATATTTTAAATATTATTATTTTCAAATTTTTAAATTTTTAAATATTATTAATTTTGAAATTTTGAAATTTTAGATATTATTAATTTTAAATTTTTAAAATAAATTTTGTAGTTATAATTGAATAGAAAAATGCTATATAAACCTAAAGCTATAATTCAATGGAAAAGAATATATATGCTTATGTATAAAATCATTTTAAAAAATTAAATAATTAACATTCCAACATATTGACTTAAGATTTATTCCAAACTATAAAATGAGGATGCAATTGTTGTGTAAACTCATCCTTATCCACGGGGTATGAATGAATATCTCAAACTCAATCAAAAGTGCAAAGTCATTCTTGTCCACTTGATATAAAAACTCAATCAAAACCACTTACCTTGAAACTATAAATTTATTGTTTAATTCATTGATAGTGTAATGGGTTCAAGCCACAACATAAAATAGAAGTACAAGGAATCCCAACCAACCAAAACCAAGTTGTAAAGCATCTTTATATCACCTTGGAGGAGTTTTATTACTCAATTTCAAAGTTAAATAAACATCTTTTATTTGTGGTTGGTGATTTTATGTAGGCAAGTATGGTCTTACTTTGATTCATCGTATTTTAACAGAATTTAAGAAAACAATGGATAAGAATTGAGTTCAATAGATAAAACTTCCACAATGAAGAAAACTGTAAAACTAGTACGGGTGTGCAAAAATGGATGAATTTCGGACCAGATTGTTTCATACTTGCTAATGAAATAATATTTCAGAGACTAATATATCATTATTTAACACATCATACCATATTATACTTCTTCCATGGACATTAGCTCATTCTTATTACGTTAAACTGTCAAAAACCCCACTAGATGGGCACATAAACCTCTTCTCATGAGCATTTTAACATGAAAGACCTATGGGACAGAACCTTACTATCATATACAAATCAAAATCAATATATATCAGCTACATAAGTCGATCTAAACTTGATGAGCTCCTCCTTAACTCAAAGACACATGCAATAAGATAGAAAAGGGGAAGGAGAAGAGACGGGGAAAGTGGCTTGGGGCGCATCTCCTAAGAGACTGAGGAACATCCCTTAGTAAGGAATCCTAAGCTTCATCAACACCAAATTAATCATCAGGCAAACTGAATAATGGAGCTTTCGTTGTCTTTAAATAAACCTCTGGTGACTTGTTGGGCAAGTCAATCACCTACTGAGCAAGTTTCCCTTGCTAAAACCCTAACCCTAGCCACATGGTGGTCCTTCCCTGAGAAATTAGCATGTAGGTGTCATTGATATAAGTTCCCTATCATCATCTTCCATCCAATTTAGAAACTGCTCCCTCCTTAGGCTCGGAGTTGCCTGCTTTTGCCTATTACAAGTTTTCTTCCTTTCCTGCTTTTGTGGTTGAACCTAAAAATGGAAATTGTGCCCTCCTTTGGTCCAATGTTGATGTTTTTCCTTATGACATATTTTTCTGAACTTTAGCTTTTGTGACTAAGTCTCCAAAATGGAAACTACGCTCTCCTTTGGCCCAAAGTTGCCTATTTTGTGTCTGACTGCTTTTTCATGGCTTTTGTGAGTCCTATGACAGTTTCTATTTTCCTCCTTGGCAAGTTGGCTTTCCCAAGAGCGCCCTCTGACATGGCAACTTATTTTCCACATAATAATGAATAATGACAATTAATATAACCAAGTACATGCCTCCTAAATAACATTTTAATAAAATTTCCTAGGTTAATTATTTAATGCATCTTTTGACCCCCTAGGTGCTAGGCAAGGTCAAAACTTTTGGTGTTAAAAAATGTGGGTACATGACAGTCCTCCCCTCCCAAGTCTGCTTGTCCTCAAGCACAAGCACCCCAGAGTGCTGCAAAATTTGTCCACCATGTTTCTGTTGCACCACTCTGATCATAGTGGTTTCTTTAATGACCACTTCTTTTAACAAAATTATCAACCCAGTTAAGGTAACTGAGTAGAATTCATGTATCCCACCGCCTCCTTTGTAAGGATCCAAATCTTGTTTCCCCCTTTGGAAATTTTTCATTCCCAAGAATTCTAGGGTCCCATGGAATTATTCGCCTCCTTCCAAACATCAATAATAACAACAATATTTTATCATCATAGAAAATGAAATCCCTGATGTGGAGATCATACCACTGCATTGAAAATGTAAAACTCCCAATGCAAAATTGGAAATCTTTGAGACTTCCCCACCCAACATAAAGTTGTTTATGTGCTTGATGCACATCAGCACTGAAGCTCACAAGTTTGTTGTTGCAATGACATATGTGTGAGTCCCATGTCCAAGCCCAATGAATATAGGCACCATCCAACAAACAAATATGCCCAAACTGCTCACAATAAGATGATGTATCACCATTATATCCAAGAATACAAGCAGGAAATACAAGTGAGTGTCCCCTAATCCAAAAAGGGAATGTAATGACACTCCAACCAAAAGGTCCATGTGAACACATATAATGGCTCAACTCTCTACCACTGGTCAAAGGGTGCAAGCATCCATCCAATTGTGTGGATTCCATCCACAGAGACCACCTTTTGCAAGATATTTTACTCAACAACTTCTCTTGGCAATTTGCTTGTTTAGCTGCCTTCCACTGATCATGAGCAGAAATGATTTTACAAGAAGACTCCACGTGTGACATGTAATCTTCCACCCAATCCATATGTGGATGAATGGAATCAAGTGGAATCAATGTGTTCCTATACTTCTTCCTCCATGAGTCTTTCTCACCTAGAGAAATATTATGATCTCCCAGACATGAAACTAGTGCACAACTCCAATGGCTCAACTCTCTGCCACTGGGTCCACTCCATTGGTGCAAGTGAATATAGGAGTAATAAAAGAATGCAAGTGGATGCCTATGTTTTTGTTGGGAAGGAAATGGTGTATTCATCAAGTCATCATGAACACTTATGGGAGCCTCCAGCTCCTCATGTGGCACCAAACAAGAAAATTATTTTCCCCAATTTTCATTCCCACTTGATGTGGCTGAACTAGAAGTGTGGGGTGTAGAATTGTGAATCATTTTTTTGCAATACTCATCCACCCAACTTTTGGCTGCCTCTTCTTCATCAATGTCTGATCCAACTAAGGTGAGATCATTTGACTCTTCCATGGAGAAGACACTCTTTCCAAAAACAACTCCAAATTTCTATGGAAAATATCAAGTGCTTGGGTCTCATCAAGCTTGTCTACATAGTCCTTAAGCATATGCAAAATCAAATGCATCTCATGATCCACCATCTCATGATATTGCTCCATATGATCAAGAATGAAATAAGCCTTGTAGAGATGGCTAGATGGTGTGTAGCAGGGTAGGTAATATCTTTGCAACTTCTCATGAAGTTGATCCATCTCCATCTTAGAATCTTAAAGTGCACATTGAGTGCTCTTCAAAGAATCTTGGGTGGTCAACAATTCTTGTGTGAGCTTGCAAATATCTTCTTCATCCTTCAAGGATGCTCCATGCAATACATCAGCAAGCTCAAACAAATCATCTCTATCAAAAATTAGTTGTAAGAAGTCACTTTGTATTGTAGACAATGCCTTCCGAATCTCCTCCTTGGCTTCAAGAGAAGACTGATCTTCCAATGAACCCGATATCCAACATTGGTGTGACACTGAAGCATGTGTGTCATGGAGAAGTTGTAAGGCCTCTTGAGTATTCTTTTCATCCATATTCAAAGGCTAGGAAAATGATTGGAGTTTTTGAGTAAAATCATCCCCTTATTCTTTGCTGCAATTATCTTGCAATGACTTGCAGTAATCTTCATGAATCTTTGTTTCTTATTTCCCACCTGCAAAGATAGATGGTTCATAGATCTCCTCAATGATGACAGTGGGATTTGTATTCTCACTGATGTCAAGCCTCTCCTCTGATCTGCCTGCAATTTCATCATGTTGCAAGAGAGTACAAGGAAAGATATTTGACATCAGTGAGAGTACAAGGAAAGAGCTCTAATACCACTGTAATATCCCTGATATGATATTTAGATCAGAATACTAACTATGCTATTATCATTAATTGATGTGTGCAATCAAAGTAGTGGTAATCTGGAAGAGGGTTAAGGAAGAGAGCAAGGAAAATTTAGGAAATATAAAGTATCTTCCCTAGAACATGTAAATTAGGGACTATTTAGGTTTCCAAATCATCTCCATTGAGACCTACTTCCACGCTTTTGGGTCACCCAACCATGCAACTAAGAAGAACTTTCAGATCCATTCAACTAGGGGTTTTTGCAATGTACATAGGTGTTATCATATAGGTAATAGGCATAAGATGAGGTTTCATAAATAAAAGAACATATCTGGAGAGTTTTGGGAATTTTTGGAACAATTTGGGAAAAACTAGCAGTTTTGGCCCAGGGAGACCCCGCGCAAAGACGTCTGTCCAAATGTGGTACGACCTAAAAAAACCACTACCTAAGGGATGGGATAGATCGTGGGGTATGTTAAATTCCTACATAAACTTTCGGAATGGAGTTTGAATGCATAAAACTTCCACAATGAAGAAAACTGTTAAACTAGTAGAATTTTCCTAGTCAACTAGTAGGGGTGTGCAAAAATGGATGAATTTCGGACCAGATTGTATTCATACCTACTAATGAAATATTTCAGAGACTAATATATAATTATTTAACACATTATACCATCTAATACTTATTCCATGGACATTAGCTCATTCTTATTACATTAGACTATAAAAAACCCCACTAGATGAGCACATAAACATCTTCTCATGAGAATTTTAACATGAAAGATCTATGGGATAGAACCTTAATGTCATATAAAAATAAGAATCAGTATATATCAGCTACATAATTCTATATGAACTTGATGATCTCCTTCTTAGCTCAAAGACACTTGCAATAAGATAGAAAAGGGGAAGGAAAAGGGAAGGGGAAAGGGACTTGGGGCGCATCTCCCAAGAGACTGAGGAACATCACTCAGTAAGGAAGCCTTAGCTTCATCAACACCAAAATAATCATCAACCAAACTGAATAATGGAGCTCCCACTATATTTAAATAAACCTATGGTGACTTGTTGGCCAAGTAAATCACCTGCTGAGCAAGTTTCCCTTGCTAAACCCCTAACCCTAGACACATGGTGCACCCTCCTTGAGAAATTAGCATGTAGGTGTCATTGAGATCTTTCTCTATCGTTATCTTCTATCAAATTTAGAAACTGCGCCCTCCTTAGGCCCAAAGTTGCCTGCTTTTGCCTATGACATCTTTTCTTCCTTTCATGCTTTTGTAACTGAACCTCCAAATGGAAACTGTGCCCTCCTTTGGTCCATTATTGCTGCTTTTACTTATGAAAACTTTTTCTGATCTTTATCTTTTGTGACTGAGTCTCCAAAATGGAAACTGCGCCCTCCTTTGGCCCAGATTTTCCTCTTTTGTGTCTGACTTCTTTTTCTTGGCTTTTGCCAGTCCTATGATAGTTTCTATTTTCCTCCTTGGCAAGTTGTGTTACCCAAGTATGCCCTCTAAAATGGAAACTTATTTTCCACATAATTAATTGCATAATAATTAATAATTACAATTAATATAACCAAGTACATGCCTCCTAAATAACATTTTAATAAAATTTCCTAGGTTAATTATTTAATGCATCTTTTGACCCCCTAGATGCTAGGTAAGGTCAACACTTATGGTGTTAAAAAATGTGGGGACATGAAACCACATCATTCAACAATGCCACCTACCTTACAAAATCAATCCTTTCAAAGTTGAGGTGATGTGAGATGATGCCCAATTGAAGTTTCTGATGTTCTTTTAGGACAACCATACATGTTGAAGCATCATGCTATGTATGAATCTAGACCGTGTAGTGTCATTATTTTTTTGGGAAAACAAATCCACATTAACCATAGTCAATTCCCACTACTACAATGTGTCTCATCACAACTAAGTAGTGTAGGAAGGTAATCTCCCATACTGGGAAATTTTTCATCTTTGTGATTCGCTCTATAGGAGAGTAAAAAATAATAGCGACATCCACTGCCTCCACATAAGATCTCACGACACAACAAAAGTAAGTGGACAAGATCACAGAAGAACACAAATATATCTTCATCGCACCTGTCAAAGTATCATTACATTGCCAATTCAAGAACTAAATTTATTTGATATTTAGGGTGCTTGTACCTAATGGGCCAGTATACAAGTGTTTCCTCATGGAAAATGAAGAAATCAAGTGATATATTCAATAATTAATCCAAAAGGGGCACATTCAATTGAGCTCCTAACCTTGTGAAATCCCAATTGTGTCGGTGCAAAAGAAAGATGATACTTAGCGACTTTTTATTGATTATAGATCTCTAAACAAAATCACAACATCATTGATGAAGAACCCAACATCACCATCACTACCACAAAGATCCATCTCAATTATCCAAAGGAGCCGGAGGAAAGTGAGTGCCTCTTCTACTTGCATATGTGGGTAAATGGAACTCCGATACACTTCATTGTTGACAATGGAAGCCAAAAGAACATGATTTCTACAGAGGTCATAAAATGGTTGAAGTTTCCAACAACATCACACTCGCAACCTTATAACATTGGGTAGATCATCCAAGGATGGGATATCCACATCATTCAATAATTCCACCTACCTTACAAAATCAATCCTTTCAAATTTGAGGTGATGTGAGATGATGCCCCACTTGAAGTTTGTGAAGTTATTTTAGGACAACCATATATGTTGAAGCAACATGCTATATATGAATCTAGACCGTGTAGTGTCATTATTTCTTTGGGAAAACAACTCCACATGATACCATATTCAATTCCCACTGCTACAATGTGTCTCATCACAGCTAAGTAGTGTAGGAAGGCAATGTCCCATACTGGGAAGTTTTTCCTCTTCATGATTTGTTATGCAAGAGAATAAAAAATCCAATCAACATCCATTGCCTCCACATAAGGTTTCACTACGCAAAAAAAGCAAGTGGACAAGATCATGGAAGAACACAAATACATATTCATCACACCTGTCAGAGTGTCATTACATTGCCAATTCAAGAACTAAATTTATCTAATACTTTGGGTGCTTGTACCTAATGGGCCAGTATACAAATGTTTCCTCATGGAAAATGAAGAAATCAAGTGACATATTCAATAATTAATCCAAAAGGGGCACATTCAATTGAGCTCCTCACCTTGTGGAATCCCAATTGTGTTGGTGCAAAAGAAAGATGATACTTAACGAATTTGTATTCATTATAGATCTCTAAACAAAATCACAGTCCATAATTGTTATCCCATTCCCCGGGTCGATGACCTTCTCGACCAACTCAAGGGTGTCAACTATCTTATTAAGATTGATCTTAAGTCCGGCTATCATCAAGCACTGATTGAGATGACTGATGTTTGGAAGACTACCTTCAAATCTTGGGAAGGCCTTTTTGAGTGGTTGGTCATGCCTTTCGACTTATCTAATGCTCCATTAACTTTGATGAGAATGATGGATGATATTATTGATTCATTCACTAATTTTTTGTGTGGTCGTATATCTAGATGGAATCCTCATCTAAAGTAGAATGTGGGCAGAAAATTTGTGGCATATTCAACAGGTCCTCAAAACCCTGTGACAACACAAGTTATGGCAATATAGAGAAGTGTTCATTTGGCATGGAGAGAATTCACTATCTGAGATACATCACAAATGACCATGGTGTGCATGTGGATCCAACCAAGATCCAAGCTATTTGTGACTAGATGGCCCTACAATTCTCACAAAGGTTCATAGCTTCCTAAGACTTGCCAACTTCTATCGTCGATTTGTGTTGGATTGTCTAATGTTTCTCAGTCCCTTAGACAAGTGACCAAAGGTGGATACAAGGCCTAGTTTGTTTGGGCCAAGTCACAACATAAATCATTTGAGGACTAGTTGAAGCAATGCTTATGTTTATCACTCATCCTTTCCTTACTAGATTTGCAACAACCATTTGAAATTGATATAGGTGCTTCATACTATGCTATTGGTGCAATCCTCACTCAGCAAGGCCATCTAGTGGCATATCACAATGAGACGCTCTTAGATGTAGTCCACAAATAATACACATAAGATAAGGAAATGTATTCCATTGTACAAGATTCCCACTAATGGAAGCATTACATTCTTGATAAAGAGATGGTCATTCACACTGATCACAATCCACTGCAATTTATGCAAACACAAGGGAAGTTATAGAATGACCATCGCCAAAATTGGTCCACATACTTGCAACAATTCCACCTGAACATCAAGTATAAGAAGGGAAGCAATAGTTGATTCGTTTATTGCCTCAATCAACCTCTATTGGCAACCTTCCATGGTGCTGAACTCTTGTGGTTATGAGAACTCTAGGTGGTATAAACTATATGACAATGATCTCGAGTTCACTTCCACCTATTGAGCATCATGTCCAGGCACACGAGTGGAATATTTTCATCTCTAGGAAGGATTGTTATGCCACTCAAGCCATCACTATGTTCCTTCAAGTGAGCATGCGAAGATGATTTGGAAAGCACATTATCGTCAAGTGGCAAGGAACTTTGGCACATAAAATATAGTAGTGGTATTCTAGAAGTATTTTTAGCAACCGAAACTCTGACAAGACGTCGACAAATATATTAGATCATGCATTGTTTGTGCCATCTTGAAACCTTCCATTAAAAAGTAAGGGTTGTACACCCCTTTTCCTACCCCCAATGGGCCTTGAAAGTCCATTTCCATGGACTACATGTCAGTTCTACCTTCAACCAAGCATGGTAATGATTGTGTTTTTGTGGTCATGGATCACTTCTCTAAGATGGCAATTCTGACATCCTGTAAGAAGAGCATCACCGTCGAAGCCACTTCTAAGTTCTTCTTTGAACATGTTTGGGTTTGTTTTGGGATACCACGGATCATCATTTTAGATCAGGACAACAAATTCTTTGGCACATTCTGGTCTAGCATATGGTCACTAATAGACACTAAGCTCACCCAATCAACTTCCTTCCACCCCCAAACTAATGGATAAATAGAGGTGGTGAATAGGATGATTGCGCATATTATGAGGATGTACAATTTCTAAACATTCCCACACATGGGATGAGATCCTTCCATATATTCAACATAGATACAACATATCCCTTCATAGCTTTACTAGACACAACCCTTTCCAGGTGTACCAGGGATTCCAACCATTGGTCGCAATTTATGTAGCTCTGCCCATTCCCTCAACACAAGAGGAATCTTCCCATGATCGCACCAATGCAATAAAGGAAACTCAATTTGTTGAACGAATTCAACAAATATGTCATCAATTCCATGACATTCTAGAGAAATCCAATGCCGAGTACACGCAATGGCATGACCAACATCAAGTTCCACACAAATTTCAAGTGGGTGATAAGTTTGGTTGCATTTGTAGAAAGAGAAGCTCACAGGACCCCGTCACAAGTTCTGTCCACTTCAATATTGGGCGTACGTAATCACCAAGGCAGTCAGTGAAAATTCCATTGAATTAATCATTCCTCCCTTTCTTGGCCTTCACCGGGTATTTAATATAGAGATCCTTCACCCATATTTTCCACTATTGTTGGACACCTCAAAGGAGGCAGAGCTGTTGCCACCATCATAATTACACCTTGACAATTTGGAGCAGCCTACAGTTGATGGGATCATAGATACATCGGTGAAGGGAACTTACCAACAATGCAGTCAAATCTATCCAGTCGTCAAATCTAGACAGTGTCTTCATGAAGGAAAGTGGCTCACCATGAGTTAAATTCAATAGAAATTTCCCCATATGATGAGGGAACTTAACGCAATGGATACCATTGCTTCCTATAGGGGGGTGATCTAGCCGGATATTAGTGGCCACCCACCTATTCCACTGGCTCAAAATAGTTTTTTTAGTTTGATAGTTTTTTATGGATTTTCCTATCCAAAATTTCTGGGGCCATTTTGAGGTCCTAAACGACATTTTTTGGGGGATGCCATAGTCTAGATTTATACATAGGAAAGTATAGATGAGTGAGATGTGTAATTCTTAGCTAGACCTCTCCAACATGATACCAAGCACCCTAAGAAGAGATCGTATGCAAAATTTATACCCTCGGGAAGTTGACACATCAACTAACCATCTCAAGGCCCACAAACCTTTTTACAGTTAATCTCCTAGGGTTAGGTTTTTGGATGTTTAGGGTTTTTTCCTTCATGCTTATGATAAAAAGGCCCTTCCACCTCCTTTCGTAATTATCTTGTTATGAATGAGCATAGCCGCCACATCTCTTCTCTAAGATCAAGCTACTACCATTCTAGCTTCTTTTATTTTACAGTTGTTTTGTTTCATTCATTTAATAGAATTTGAGTTTATTGTATCATTGTGTTCCGTGCAATATATTTGTGCATGTGGTTCTGTATATGCTCATTCTTTTCATTCTCACATAAATCTGGATCATATATTGGAGGGAAAATTTGCTTGAAACATTTTTGTAGTGCATAAGCAATGGACTTAATGAAGAAAATTTAGACGCAACTTAAAGAATCCTTTCCAATCCACTACAAAAGCATAATTTCTCCTTACCTTATCTTAAGTTTCACAACCCTCTCAACATATGAGTAAACAAAGCACAAAAAAATGTAGCTCTTCCCTTTCCATAATATATCCACCCTTGATTCACCTTTCGGCATTCCATTCCTCAATGTTGAAGGTATGCTAGTTATACATATACATTTCATTAACGGGTAGACTACTATGTAAGGTTTAGTTGTTGTACCCAAAATTAAGATGTTTGGCTTCTCGAGGATGTTACTGTACAAGTGAGAAATGGTAACCCCTCTAGTTTCCATTGCCATATGCATACATAGGGAAGTGAGGCTAGTAGCTCGGCGCCCTAACTTTAGGGGCATGTAGTGTTTATATAAAACCATTTTAGACAACCAAATTTTTTTTGTTGTATACATTGCCATGTTCTTTATCTCCATAGTTCATTTTGGGATATGGTATGGTCAAAATGATGCCAGGTTAATTATAAACATGGTAAGGAAAACATAACTTAAAGGGATATTAAAAATTTGAAAACATTAATTTTGTATGTTAAAATATAAATAAAAGCTTTCATATAAATATTTTTAAAAATTATAAATAATATTTAAAGATAAATAACATGTATTTTTATGAACAACTTATCATAACATTATATTCCCGAGATGTATAGCAATGGGTGTTAAAAACACTCCCAAGCTGAATAATCACCCACCTTTTAAAAACTCTGCAAATACCAAAAATCCAACCATGTTAAAGATCCAACTTCTAAACTTCTAACCCACTAATCACTAGTATTTAAAATTGAAATCCACTCTTTTTTTTTCAGATGGAAAGATCCACGGGAAACTCGGCAATACTTCCCCACATTCGTGGATGGTAGAGGTGTAAACCGCCGGCCATCCTAGTAGAAGGCCTAACCCTAGAGGACTCAAGGCTCGAACCCGTGACCTCCCCCGAACCGAGAGAGTATGCACACGTCTTACCAATTGAGCTAACCCTCGGGGCTCTAAATCCACTCTACCCACAACTTTCAAACCTCTTCTTTACTCTTAGGCTTAATGGTACATGTTTAAACTTAAGGATGCATGTTGCAACTTGCGTCAAACTTCAAAGAAAATGAGTTGGTATCTGTCAGTGGCACTTATTACCTTTTACTTCAAAATTGACGATTCATAAAAACATATAAAATTGCATTGCCCATGTAATACGCAACAATGAAATGTCGGCTTTTTAAATATGTAAATAAATTATTCTAGTGTCGCTTCGTTCATGATATTCAATCGTTTTTAGGTAATTTATATTATTTGATTCGTTGCGGTGATGGGTTCATGAAAAACATGTGATTTTAAGTTTCACTTTTATTTTTGAAGTTATCATCGTCAACTTAATATACCACTAATACAAGTAAATTAGAAGATGTTCATATGGTATTTATCCCTACAATTTCATAATTCAAAATAATTTTTAAGTGTAAATATTAATATCATCCATTTATAATTGTTACAATTATTTAAAATTAAGATCCAGCGCACAACTTCATACCACGTCACCTTTATAATTTTTAAAAGTTTGCCATAGCTATCTCTTCCTCTAAACTCTTTGTGAATTTATTTAATATATATATGCTTGAATAAAAGTATTTTTTTTTTAAGTACATGGTGAATGTCAAAGCAGCAAATGTTCTAAGTAAATAAATATGTTGCACACTCGTTGATGGGATCACACTACATGTCTTGACGATTTAAGTTTAGATTCCCAAGTTGCGGCAAACTTTAAAATATTATGAGAAAACAAAAGTTAGAAAAATGTTGAAGAATAACTTGAGGAGGGCAAGTTGCCGGGAACTTTGAAGAAAAAGAATGTGAATATATATATATATATATATATATATAAGGGGGGCGTTTCTAGTTTAATAGTTTTCCTAGATTTTCGAGTTGCTAAATTATGGAAACGTCTGATCAAATTTGCACTGACCACCTGATACGCAACAATGCAAGGTCGGTTTTTAAAATATTCCAAAACTGCTGCTCCTTACATCTGATTGTTGATGAAGACAAGCATAATTAATATTTTATTAAAATTTGTGTTGATTAAATTTAATTTTATACTATATTTTTAAATATCTGTGATAATTAAATTAAATTTTACACTGTGACAAATGCAGTAAGTTAAACTCTAGGCCATTTGTACCTGAAATTCGGCTAGCTTTTTTATTAAAATTCTGCAGAAATTGTTTTAAGGGTAGTTTTTGGTGATTTGAATTGCATTATCTGGGTGCCCCAAAGGTAATGGAAAGCACTTAATCCATTTTTGCAATAAAAATTGCAATTTTAACATTAAAAATCTCATTTTCAACAATTAATTGTGTTGCCAGATCCCGACAAACAGTTAAACTCATCAAATTCCATCCATTCTAATATATCTATGATAATACCAAAAAGTGACAGCATCTTTTATGCATTTATTCATGATATTACAACAAAATATAGTATTTCTTATACATTTAAGGACTTTTAAACTTTGTTTATTGAAATAGTTTGGATAGTTGAGAGGAATAATGGTTATCTTTTTTATCACTGTTCAATTCTTAAGAGTAATGTTTAATTTTTACAAATGTTATTGTTAAAGCTTTTATATATATTGAGAAATGTAATGGTTTGACTAAACATATAAGGTTAGACCTAACTTGATTCTAAGAGTTTCAAACTAAAATACTTTCCTCTTCTAAATGATAGTCATGATATTCATAGTCATGATGATAAGCTCCCATTAAGAGATTCCGGACATGAATATAGTGCAATGATTCATAAAGCCTTTCATCTGTCTGTCCGTTTCAAAATATGCTAAATCAGAAAAGTATACCTACTCTACTCATTCCATCTATAAATATTGCAGATCTAGAATGAGTCTGCACAGCGATCTCACTTCTTTTGGTTTTGGGATTTTAAGAAGGCGACGCAGTTTTGTCATCATGTCGCCGGGGCTCATGGCTCCTATTTTCTTCGTTCTTTTCATTTTCATTATTCTTTGTTCCTTTGCAAATGCCGCCGAGCCAAAGACCCTGGCCGCGCAGGTGATCAGGGACGCCGCAACTGGATTCTATGCTATATCAATGTTTCAGAAAACTCCGTTGGTTACTGAAAATTTGGTATTAGATCTAGCCGGAGATTCAGTGTTGATTAATTGTGAAGGTGGCGCCTATAATTCCTCCACATATGGCCGCGTTCAATGCGGCACTGCGGTTTGCTCGGCATCCTCAGAGGGGCGGTGCGGTGAGCTCTGCTACGGTCCCGGTACTTGTCAAAGCAACACCTGCGATGTCGACGTTTATAACGCGTACCTCGATCTGAGTCAGGTGGGCGATCTCTCCGAAGACGTTGTGGCTCTCTTTACAACCCGCGGTGCTCGACTTAAAATCCCTCGATTCGCTTTCTCCTGCACGTCCAGCGCTTTAATCAGTGAGATGGGCAAAGGAATAGCGGGCATGGCAGGCTTGAACAAAGCTGCCTTGGCTCTACCCACACAGCTCTCCGCCAAGGTAGGTTTCGACAACAAATTCGCCCTTTGTCTCCCAGGAGGCAGAGGCAGAGGCAATTCTGAGGGAGTCATCTTCTTCGGCAACGAGCCGTATGTCTTCTCTCCCGGGATAGACGTCTCTCAGCACCTGACCTACACTCCTTTAGTCCTGTATGGTCAGCAGACAAGCGAACATCATATCTCAGTAAACACCATCCAAATCGACAACAAGAAGATCGCCCTCCCTAACGGTACTGTTGCTCGCTTGGACTCCATATACAGTCCCTACTCGTTTTTGGCAACGCCCATTTACAATGCATTCCTCGCCGCTTTTGTAAAAGCAGCAGAGGCCAGGAACATCACGCGCGTGGCCGCGGTTAAGCCCTTTGAAGCTTGCTATGATGCCAAGACCATCTCCTGGACTAGAGTTGGACCAAGGGTTCCCACCATCAATTTAGTTTTACACAACAAGCAGACCGTGTGGAAAATTCTAGGAGCTAATTCCATGGTCCCGGTCAAGCGCCACAGAGTGTTATGCCTTGCGTTCTTTGACGCCGGTCCAAATGGAGGCACGGAAGGAGGTTACGATGTAGGTCCCATTGTGATCAGCACTTATCAGATGCGAGATAACCTTCTTCAGTTTGATCTCGCAAATAACCGATTTGGCTTCTCCTCCACGTTGTTAGGCTTCAATACCACTTGCTCCAACTTCAAGTACTTCTCCTCTGCTTAAAAGTGTTGCGCCTACTGCCCACTTAGAATGTTTATTGTCGTGTGTATGGATTGTAAGGATTTATTCTGTTTTATTGCGAAATGGACACAACCGACTGGAAGCTCGACCCTTTTATGTCGCTTGTGATGAAATGGATTGAAGGCTGGTTTTAGCCGTTGTTTTTGCTTTTTTTGTCTCGGGGTTGAAATATGTCTGTCCAAATTCAATCCAGAACTCACTCCCAGGAATAGATAGAAACAAAAGTATATGATGCTACACATCGATTTAGAAGCAAGAAAAATAAATAAAAAATTAGGGTGATTTGATAGTTTCTAACATTACCATTTGTTTCATCAAAAACCACTTAATCTTAATCCTATGATTGAAGACCATATATTTTGATAGCCGATATTGATATTGATTTTTCTGTCATATATTTTGGGAACTAGTTTATTTCTGTCATATATTTTCTTAAAAAATAAAGTTTTGGTCTATGAATATTTAGAATGGTATAGAATGAGCAAAACGTTTAAAAGCAGGATTTCCTCGTAATGAAAGTTGAATAATGATAAATTCCGAACCTGCCTAAAACTGGAGCAGAATGTAGAAGTTTACTCAGAAATAAGATATACGCATTAACTTATACATACGGGTGATGGGGATGCAAATAAATAAAGTCCAAGTTGGTACGCAAATACAGATGTGATTAGTCCAACGAGATTTTGAGAATATGTCACTGTAAACGTCCACTTAGAGTCCACTACTAAGTGGACGGTGACACAGCAATGTCCATTTTTTTTTAAATTAGAATTCATTAATTTGGTGATTTGGAGCTGATTGTTGTAGCTAAAGGAGTGTATTGAGTTTGCTTTATTATTAAGTTGATAAGTGTATATATCTTAGAATTTTTGAGTGAAATATTATTTATGTTTTTTCTAAATTGCAAGAGGTTGGGACAACTATATTGTCTAAATTGATTGTATAGTTGTTATTCAAAATTCTTAATAAACAATTATAAAAAAACTAGAAAATAACTCATGTAATAACTTTAATCTTACCAAAGTTGGAACTTAATGGCATGGTAATGTGTAGTTAATGTGATAGTGGAACTCCATTTAGCAAGTGGTAGTCCAGTTAATGTGTACAAGGTATAGTCCAACTCCTAATAAACTCCTCTCAGCTCATGTGATTAAGTCATCCATCTAGCAAGTGGGAATTGAGTTAATGTGCACAAAGTTTAGTCCAACTCCTAATAAACTCCTCTCAACTCATCTGATTAACTCATGTGATAACTGCACTTACTGGCATGATAATGTGCACTCCATGTGACATTACAACTTCATCTAACACGACTAGAGCTAATGTGCATAAGGTTTAGTAGAACTCCATTTAGAAATTGGGAATGAAGTTAATGGGCATTCCTGTAAAACTCCTCATAAAATCCTTTGAACTCCTAATAAATGTGTAATAAACTTATAAAATCTTCCAAACTCCTAATAAACTCCTCCACACTTTTTATAAACTCAGTCATCTCAAAAGTGGGCATCCAACTAATGTATATTGGCCCATGACATGCCCACTAAACTTTTCATATGGTAGAGAGTGGAGAATGTGCACTAACAAATATATATATGCATATATTAATATGATAGATCATATTAAAGAATATTTGATTGTGGTTAAAAATAATGATAATGATTGATTATGATTAATATTCCTAAAAATAATATTGTTAAATAATTAACATATCTAAAATATAGTTATGATACATTACAACATCAATAATTCTAGAAAAATAATACTATGAAATTATTTCGATTTATACTCAAATATATGAGATAGGTCACCCATAGTTAATATAATGCCCAAAATTAATCCTTTCCGATTCAACTGATCCTTCCCCATAGCTAAATCCGGGCACGAATACACAGAACAAAAAAATACAATGGTGCACTGCAACCTCCGGAAAAACAATTTGCAAAACAGTTGAATAATTCTTAACTAATTAAATATGGGATATCACACGGTTTATAAATATATATTAGAAAAGAAAAGGAGGAAAGGTTTGCAGATTTTTAAAAGGTAATATCACAAATGCAGGAATTCTCCTAAATATCAAAAAGACAAAATTTATTAAATCTACTTTAAGAGAAAAATCCCAGAGAGATCAAAGTTAAGAATAATCAACCAACCTAAACTTATATTTGAACTAACAAGAGCCACGTGGTGGCAATGTCCCCGACATTGCTATCAGTTTTATAGTTAACTCAAAGAGTGTTTTGCAATAAAAACAATTATATTTAAATTTA
>LPNX010113080.1:79470-98223 GCA_001517045.1 Pseudotsuga menziesii
GTATTCAATAACAAACAAGCTCACTGTTCATAAAACCTTTATCTTATAAGGAATAATTATTAAAAATTTTATATTACAAAACATTTTAATAAATGAGTTTTGAAACTTTACCTTTTTTACTTCTTTACAATAAAAATTCTACCTATTCTTATCAGCGCAGTGTGGAATCGGACAGTTTATACGGATCAGACATTATATTAAAAATATACAAATTTTAATTCACAACTCCGTTTCCAACCATTTTTTGCTTTCATGAGATACCTGTTTTACGTCCAGTCTTGGTTAAATTTTGAATTTTCATATATTTGTTGAAATAAATCGTAATAATATTACAACTGTTATATTTTCATCATGCAAGGTGTATGACAGAATTAGAACTGTTCTATTTTTCTCATTTTGGTTGTAAAAATAAACATGGAATCTACTCAGTTAGCTTTATCACCAATGATCGAAAGAAATTAGGAAAACAATCAAGTAATCGATAGCCCAACTTAGGTGATTAACTCAATAATTAACCCAATTTCCAATCCGGTGAAAATGTGTTGTTGATAAAGCCTATGCTGTAATATGTTATAGAAACGAGTGACCAAAATGAATCTAACTTTGAAAATATTTATTCATCAAAGACAAATTAGTTTTCCTAAGTTGATGAAATGTAAAAAAAATTAAAACAACCTATCTTTTATGAACTGAAAATATATGAAATTATCACACAAATCTTTTAAATACAAGAAAATTCCTAAATTATGTTCATAATTGATATTTTTCTTTGTATTTTGTTTTTAAAATAATAAAACAAAATATTATCATATACAACACAAGAACACCAAACTTACTATCTTAAAATCTAATCACTGAAAAATTATGATTCACTGAGCTATTGAAAACTTAAACTATTGTTTAAGAAAACATAGAGCAATATCTAATTAATTAAATACAAAAGATCTGAAGGTTTTAAACTATCTAACATCAACAAAAACACATATAAACTGTTAATCATATAAGAAACCTTATCTATATCAATTCTGAAAACGAAATAACTCACCTAGAGTATTGAACTAAAATGGCAAGAACCTAAGGAATCCACGCATTTTCACCTATCAAGAACTTATATACTTCAATGCAAAATTAAATAAATCTATCTATAAAAACAAGCTAACTAACTATATTAGCACAAATCCAGTAGATTCATAAATTTGCATAGATGATGGAGAAATGCATAATACAGTCATCTGCACATAATATTGAACAAGAGCTAGTGTTTTAATCAGGCAATGAGATTCATATATGAATAGAAATTATGTAACTAGAACATAAAATAAAGTGAACTAATCTAAATGCATGTGAAATCATTCAATTGACTATATATGCAAAAGATTGTGTTTGAAAAGAAAAATTAATGACATACTGTGTAATGCATTAACTTGATGAAATTTACGATGGTAAAGCTGAAAGCAAACAAAATTATTCCAAATGCAATCATGAATAAGTTAATAACATAGATACACTGCTTAAAATGTACAGAAAACTAAAAGATGCAAATCTGCAACACATAAAGGATTCAATATAAATGAACAAAATAAAGGAATACTGTCAGAACTAGATATAGAGATTCTAAACTAAGTACATAGGAACTAGAGAGTAAGTCGTCCTAGACCTAATGACGATCTCACTTCAGATTTTTTTCAAGGATTATCACTCATACCTGCTACAGAACGGGTATTGACAAAATCCATGGAATGGTATTTATAATTATAAATTGAATCTTAAAAAAAACAAAAAGACTTAACTTAGTTTGAAATGTATAGAATTAACCCATTACAACAAACAAACAACGTCTGAATTTTTATGTCCCCAGAACTAAATCAATAATGCAGCAATGAGTCAGCAGAACTCATATAATTTCGCCGAATGACTGGGCATAACTAAAAAAATTTAACCGATGTAGGACGACGAAAACTCATCATTTTTTTGCCGTGACCAATAGGCCCATACTTCACAAGTTTCTTTGAATAATTATATATTATTCACCTGAAACTCGTCAGCAATGTGGATTGCAATGTGAAGGAACTGTTGGCAATGGGCAATTCTAGACATCTGATTCTTTACCACATTACATTCAGGAGACTGATGTCATCCACGGCTTGTTGTAGCCACCACGCGCTTAGATACGAACATTTCTCATCTGAGAAAATCAAGTGATTCAAATAATTTACTAATCGGTTCTCCAAATTGATAAGAAGATCGGGATGAGCAGATGTTTCACAGGGGTGTACAGGAGAGGTAGAGTGTCTAAAAGCTAAAACCAGAACTAATCAATGTTTAATAAAAATCTATATTTCACCTTATATGGTATCCTAATTTAATAGCTATTCAAAAACTAGGTTTCATACTATTCCCACACCAAAATTAAAGAAATCAAATATACTATGGCATCCGAAAATTGTCATATAAGATATAAAACCTGCCTACTGAAATATTCCAAGATTAAAAGGTGAAAAAGTGAGATATTTTATATAATTTTCCCTACTTCAGCGAGCTTGATGGAAACCAGACTTATGCGTCAAGCTTTGAAGATTCCCTCCATGTGAGATCAAATGTAAAGATGCCAGAGTCACTTTCTTCCACGCATGGTATCATTGATATGCGAGATGGATAAAACAGTGAATTTGATACGATACTTGTGCCATTGAGAAGATTTGGTGATTCCCTGCAGAAAGGAACACCATCTTTTGTTATATGAATAGAACAGTCAATGTAGTCAGCTCTATCTCTTATGGCAGCCTTATAGGCCATATCAGTACATCCTGGGTAGTCGCCACTAGCTCCGTTGTGAGAAATTATTAATGGGTTTCTTGAAAAAATAAGTTTTAGCGCATTGAATGTTGCTGTCAATGTAGAGTACTCCCAATTATCGATAGAAACCGTAAGACAGAGCTTAAAAAATCAGAGGTACAAGCCAACCGAGCGATGAACCTAGTAGAACGATGCTTGGAAAGAAAAGGGGAAATTTCATTTCTCCCAATCCCCAGAATATCAATCAATGGAATCTGCAGCTCTAATCAATTTATTAGGAAAAGCTCAATCGCTGCCACATTGCAAGACATTCAAAGCTCTTGATTGTGGCAAGTTTATGGCATTTAAGCACTGAAAATGCAGACAAGAACGGTTCGACCATCTTTGCTTTCCAGGACTCTGTGCTCCAAAGGAGCGATGGCTTCAGTTTCTTTCATGGGAACAGAAAGCTATGAGATTTATATAAAGTAGAATCCAGAGAATTATAAAGTAGAATCCAGAGAAAGATTGCAACAATCTTCAAAAGAATCTGTAGGCGATCACATGCAGACTAGCTGTTCTATATGGATTTCTGAGACTACCAGCGATAGGCAAGCTAACAAACGAAGATGACTCATTGGAATTTATCACTATCACCGTCTTATCACCCTCTGTTCCATGCTTCATTTATTAATAATCCATAACTAAGCTTGCTCATTGGAATCACTAATCACTATTCATACCTCATTGATTAGAATTATTGTTGTGCTGCAGTAAAATGTCAAGTCAAGCCTTAGGGCTTAGCATGCAGAGGTTCATCGACTTTTGAACTGCAAGGCTATTAGTTGTGGATGCGGCAAACAAGCGCATCTTCCAGAGAGATTGAATCTCAATTTATGGCCACCACCATTTCAGCCATACATCTATTTTGCACTGTACTATATAAATAATAAAATAAATTGAGAATCGAAGTAATTAACTATAACATAAATAATTGAGAATCGAAGTAATTAACTGTAACATAAATAATAAAAAAGAATTGGGATATCTTTAATAGCATGTTGAAAAGACATTGATGGTTTTTTTTGGAGAATCGAAGCAATTATGCGAAATCTGAAAACATTAAATGAACATGCAGAGCTACCATCATGCGAAATTTGAATATAGCAGCATTGCTGATATCAGCATGCCGTCGGGTTGTGGGACACACAAATCCAAGGCAACGTCATCTCACTAAACCAATAATAAGTTAAAAAAATAAACATTTAAGAAATAAAAAAAATAAAAAAAATAGAGAACCTTAATTTAAATTCTATGTTTTTTTTAGAGCACTACAAATTGCTCCAAATAATCTTCCTGTACGATTCATATATATCCTTTTGTCGAGGATATAAGAATAAATATCGACATGACTCAGCTTACAACTGTGACATTTGTATAGCTCATTATTTTTTAAAAGAATGCTATGGACTCTTCAGGGTTTCTCGAGTAGCACTGGATGAACGCTTGCCTTTTCCGGAACTAATTCAACCCGATGGCAGGCTTTTATTACAGATCATGGTTGGGCAAAGCTTTTATGACATCACGTGTTTCTTAGAAATTAATATAAATTTATTTAAAAGGAATCTATAAAGAGTTGAAGGGATTAGATTTCTAAAGATGGAAACCACTTTTTAAAGTGTAAACTTTCAAAAAAAACATTTTAATTTATTTAATTTATGTAATTATATATATAAAAATGTAAATGTTTTAAATCTAATTTAATCTTGTATATATATAAAATATATATATATAAGTGTAAATGTTTTAAATCTAATTTAATTATATAAAAGATAAACAAAATATAATATATCTTCAACTATTAAACTGTAGAATGCATCTTTTCTATGCAACAATTAAATATTCAATATAAAACCAAAAATAAAATAGGTTTTGCTGTGTGATGACCATTTTCATGTCCTTGCAGTTTTAAGATCAAGAAACTCATGGTCCGATAACCTTTTCCGAAAGATGCGTGACACAATTGTTTTTCGATATTACGGCCGTGAAGGGCAGCTTTATCAAATGATTATTTTGATTTGCAATCCATAAACATGCATTCATTCAAATAGGGATTCCCGAATTCTGCTTTGAAAATGGGTGAAAATGGGCGAATTAAACAACTAACGGTATCGAAACAACTTATCATTATTAGGGATGCTTCGTCCGAAGAAGATATGATATATGTTTCGAAGTTCCGACCTCGTCGGAATTATTGTAAATTGAAAAGGAGAGATGTTAATAACTTAGTAAGTGGCAGCTAATTATGAGCGTGTAAATTGGAGCAAGTAGTATCAAAGGCCAGCAATGAGGAGCTGAAGAAAAGCTTGAACTCTATCATGTCAAAAACAAGAACGTTGTCCTGCAGCTGATGAGTTCCGAGCACAATCGCGGTTAACGGATCCGCACCGGCGTCTACGAATGCGAGGCACAGCACTCCATTCTCGGCTTGTACCATGGAATTGCTTCCATAAATCCTCCAATACACGAACTCGTTATCCAGAAGTAGATCAATGATAGGCACTGCCGGCCCGACTTTACTCGATTTCACAGTATTAACATCGAAGCAAGCTCCGAATGGCCTTACGGAGGCCACACGGGAGATGTTCAAGGCAGCCGCCTCTTTAACGAAGGCGCTGACGATGGCAGTGTAGATTGGAGTAGCAGCTTGAGTGTAGGGAACCACTGAACTGATCGTGACGCCGCCGCTTCCCTCTAAGTTTACTTTCAGTCTGTCGTTATCGATGGCTAATTTCTTCTGGTTGATTGTGATGCCACTCACTCCAAGGAAGTATTCCCTCGGGTACTTGGGAATCAACAGGAACGTGTAATTGAGCCTTGTATAATTCGCCTTGTTAGGGCCGAAGGAGTCGCTGCCAAAGAAAACGGATCCCCGCGATTGATTGCCCGACGGAAGGCACAGGGCGAATTTGCGGTCAAATTCAAGCGCGACGGAGAGCTGAAATGGCAGGGCGAGGGAACCCCAATTCAATCCCGCAATTCCAGCTGCTCCTCTGGCCAGCCCTCGGAGAAGAGAAGGAGGAGCGCAGACGAAAGCGAACTGTTGGACTCTAACCTTCCGGCGGCCACCATCGCTGCTTGTTGTCAGGGCCACCACGTCTTGAGAGAGTTCTCCGTCGAGTATCGATCTCCCAGTCACCGAATTCGTCAGGATTTCAGTGCACGTATTGTTATGACAACTTGAACCTGAGGGCACGTACAGGCAATGGCCACATCCGAAATTCGCAGATCCGGAGGCGGTGCAAAGGGGAGTGTGACATGGTATCGGAAGATAAGTGGACGATGTATAAGCGGCGCGAGGCTTGCACAGAACCCACATGAATTCTCCCGACAAATCTATGACCAATTTCTCCTTCTTCAGTGGAGTCTTATATTCGATTTCCATGACATATTGAAGAGTAGCCGAGTCCCTGGTGAGCGGAGCAACCAGGGAAGCATCACAAATTGCTAAAAATATGAAGGAATTCAACAGAACAGACGCAATAAGGATCGGCCAAGCGGGCCATGGCGACACAGTGGATCCCCTGCAGTACTCCATATCTTGACGACTACTACACAACTAGTAGAAGGCAATATAACTTTATATATATATATATATAGTAAACTAGCGACACTTTCAGTCTATGGACCGATAATGGTGTCTGCTTAAAAATCAAATGAAATTCAGAAGAAGAGAGACAACTGGTCTGAGGGTAAGATGAATGAGTATGAGTCGATTCAAAGAGATCGTGGGATCATGCATCATCATAACAACGCCCATATGAATATTTGAATTGATCTATTTTTGCATATTTCAAACATATCAATTATACTAACTCTGTTGGAGTTAAATTGTACAAATTCAATTGGTTGGAAATCAAATTGTTCTCTTTTTTTTCCTCCAGGTGTTCAATTTTTTTTTAATTTTTATTTGGCAATAACCAAAGAAGGAGGAATCAAGAACAACGCAGAAGTGTATAGTCTTTTACTACATTTCTCTTCCTTTGCATTCAATATTGTGTAGTTTCTTCTTCAAGATTATGATTTTTTTAATCCAAAATAATCACCTAGAATACTACACTTACGTAATAATAACATATTTTGTATTGGGTTACCAAACGATAGGAACCTTCACTGCGATAAAAGCTTATGGGATTTGGATGGATAACGAGGAGGATCAACATGATGAAATACGGGGAAAGGTGTGGAAAATAAACCCATGGATGAAGGTAGCGACGTTCATATGGTTTGCTATCTACAAAAGGATCCTGACTGGTGAAAATATCAAGAGATGAGGGGTGGTTGGTCCATCACAATTCACTTTGTGTTGTGTGGAGGAGTCGTTTTTGGACCACCTTCTAAATTCGTGTCCTTTTGTCTCAAGGTTATGGGAAAGGGGGTGAAGATATTTAGGTGCTCCAATCGTATCAGAGGGAGACCTGATTATACCATTAGAAGGTGGGAAGTGATGGCGTACCAAAACCCCATTGTGAATTTCATTTGGTTATGTTTCCTAGGGTTATTGATGTGGGAAAGTTAGAAAGAATGGAATTAGAGGATCTTCCAAGATAAATTTACCACTCAAAACCACCTATGGGTGAAAGTAGCTATGCACATCCACAAGACTATCAACATAACTCATTGGTATGATCAGGAATGGGAGATGGGAGCGAATAAGAGGAGGATATTATAGGAGTGGGGGGTCTCTGTGGAAAATCAAGGGATTCTCCGCAAGAAGCAAGGGATTGCGCAAGCTATCCCAAACCGTTGGGTTCCCCCTATGAATGGCTCTTTTAAACTGAAATTTGATGGATCCTCAAAAGGTAACCTGGGCTCGACGGGTTATGGTGACACTGTGAGAAACCAAGAAGGGGAAATCATTCAAGTTTTTAATGGTTACATAGGTGAAGAAATGAATAACGAAGTTTAAATGAAGGGCATAATTACACGATTGAAACTGACCACTCGTCACATGATGGAAGCCATGTGTATTGAGGGTGATTCCAAAGTCATAATCCAGATGGCACGAAATCTACAGAATGGAAAGAAATTATCCAAGGTGAAAGACAATTGGAGGCTAGCACATAGGGTCGAATAGTTGGAAACATTGATGATTCACCCTCGTGCATGGACTTTCATCCATGTCATGCGAAATGGGAATTGTTATATTTTTATCATTTATTCAATATGATCTAGGATCTTATCTAAGAGAATAACATGCACAACAATAATCACAAGAGACAAGAGACACAAAGATTTTTACTCGGGGAAACCATAAAGGAGAAAACCCCGCAACTTCCTCAGAGATAGAATTAGCACCAATAGAAAAGTAAAACCCAAGAGTACAAAGATGATCTCCGACAGTTGTTCTCTCTCTCACTTGTGCAAGCTATTTCTCTCTCACTCATGCGCTACTATTGAGTGAGTGAGTGTTTCAAATAGAGAGTCTCACTATCTATTTATACTTGTTTTCCACTTGGCATTTACTCTACAGGGCCTACTTCTCTGGGAGAGTCTAATAACCCTACTACAACTCAATTGTGGAGACTAGTGCCCCGACTTACAACAAAGGGTTAACCTCAATGAATTTACATGAATTAATTATATTAATGACTCTCCTGATCGAAAGAACAAACATCTCTGTCGGGGTACAATGAAATACAATAAGAAATATACAAGTGAATACATTCCGAAGTTACAAATACATCAACACTCCCTCTTAACTAGAAAGGTATTCTATTGACACAGTTCATTAGAACAAGTCTTCGTCACTAGATCATCATCAAATTTGGATCATCAACAAAGTTGGATCATCATCAACATCACTATTATTGCTATCTCGAAAAATGGTGCTATCTCTCAAATCTACTCGTCATAGGAATTTCTACAGAGCCAACCCTTTTTCATGCTGGATGTAGGCCTAGCCTCCATGTAGGTCTTCATTGACAGAGCCAGCCCTTTTTCATGCTGGATGTAAGTCTAGAGTTCCAACCCTTTTTCATGTTGGATGTAGGTGTCCACCTACAGATCCAGCCCTTTTTCATGCTGGATGTAGGTTTACAGTGCTAGCCCTTTTTCATGCTAGATGTAGGTCTCCATTTACAGAGCCAACCCTTTTTCATGTTGGATGTAGGTCTACAGTTTCAGCCCTTTTTCATGTTGTATGTAGGTCTCCATCTACAAATCCAGCACTTTTTCATGCTGGATGTAGGTCTTCATCTACAGATCCAACCCTTTTTCATGTTGGATGTAGGTCTCCATCTATAGAGTCGACCCTTTTTCATGATGGATGTAGGTCTATAGTTCCAACCCTTTTTCACGTTGGATGTAGGTCTCCATATATAGATCCAACCCTTTTTCATGCTGGATGTAGGCATCACCCTCTGCAAGGTCTTTATCTACAGAGCCAACCCTTTTTCATGTTGGATGTAAGCCTAGCCCTCTGCCAGGTCTTTATCTACAGAGCCAACCATTTTTCATGTTGGATGTAGGCCTTGCCCTCTGCAAGGTCTTTATCTATAGAGCCAGCCTTTTTTCATGCTGGATGTAGGCCTCACCCTCTGCAAGATCTTTATCTATAGAGAAGGGTAATTTTTAGGGGCGAAATTTTGCCAATTGGTTATTTTTGGGTTTCTTTCAAAAAATAAATTCGCTATTTGGTCATTTTTAGTGTCTAATATCACCTATATTTACATAAAATATTTTTTTTATCATAATATTTGCCAAAATTTACACATTTCAGTGTTAATTTTATGTTTCATATTTAATATTCGCCTACCTATCTATAAACATGTTTTTTCAATCCAAAACAATCACCTATAATACTATACTTAAGTATAATATTTGAATCCTTAAAAAATACCTTGCTATAGAGCCAACCCTTTTTCATGTTGGATATAAGCCTAGCCCTCTTCCAGGTCTTTATCTTTAGATCATCTCATTGTCACATGGAGCACAACCTAGATACACATAACACAACATTCACATTCACCGGCATGGTAGGACACACCTACTACCATCTAGGAAAGGCTTCAGCACTTACATCCACCAGCATGGTAGGACACACCTACTACCATCCGGGAAGGGCTCATGTGTATGACTTCCCCTTGGAGGGAACCTCGATATGAAGAACACCAAGCTTCTCTCTGAAGTACTCAAACTTCACTATGGCTAACGGCTTGGTCAATACATCAGCTATCTGCTCGTCCGTCGCAACATATTGGAGCTTCACTGCTCCTCTTTACACCATATCCCTCATATAGTGATACTTGATCTCGATATGCTTCGACTTGTCATGGAACATAGGGTTCTCCAACAACTTCACACAACTCTGGTTGTCGCAATATATACAAGTAGCATCCAACTGGAGATAAAACAAGTTAGATAGTAGCTTCCTCAGCCACACTGCCTCACAACTAGACGAACAAGCTGCAACATACTATCCTTCGGCTATACCCAATGCCATGCAAGACTGCTTCCTGCTAAACCAAGAGATCACACCTGATCCCATACTGAAGCAGCACCCCTAAGTGCTCTTCCTATCAATGGCACTTCTTGCCCAATTTGAATCCACATAACCCTCCAGGTTAATCTTCTGATTCACCTCATGCTCGAGCCCATAATCAACTGTACCCTTCAGGTACCTCAGAATATGCTTTGCAGCAATCAGGTAAGCATGTCTCGGATCCGTCAGGAACTGGCTCAATGTGTTCGCGACAAAGCAAATATTTGGTCTCATATTCGTCAGGTACATCAAGGACCCAATCATCTGACGATACACCATGGCATCAACCGAATCTGATGAACCATCACTCAATAGCTTCAGGTTTGATGAAATAGGTTTGGTCATGGCCTTGCAGTCCATCATCCCAAATCTCTTCAGGATATCCACTGCCTACTTCCCTTTTCCGAGGGAGATTCCATCTACACTTTGCCACACCTCCATCCCTAGAAAGTAGTGCATCATACCCAAGTCCTTCATCTCGAACTCGGCATCAAGCTTCCTCTTCATGTCATTGATCAACCCATCCTCACCTATCACAAACAAGTCATCTACATACAATAGGAGTATCACTGGGTTCCCTTCCTCAACCTTGTAGTAAAGGTTGGAATCCGATTTACTCTTGGTAAAGCCCAAACTAGTCAGAAAGCTGTCAATCCTGTCGTACCACGTCCTAGGTGCCTGTTTCAGATTGTACAAGGCCTTCTTCATTTTTCACACACGAGTCTCCCTATCATGTGTCTCAAATCCGAATGGCTACTCCACATACACTTCCTCTTCCACTACACCATTCAAGAACGTGGTCTTGACATCCATCTGTTGTATCTTCCATTTCATCACTGCAGCCAAAGAAAGTACTGATGTGATGGAAGTGTATCTGGCTATAGGTGCAAAAGTTTCTTCATAATATATCCCTTCCTTCTCGGAGAATCCATGTGCCACAAATCTCGCTTTAGATTTTTCTATGCTGCCATCTGCAGCATGCTTGATCTTGTAAATCCACTTGGAAGTCACAACAGACTTCCCTTCTGGTCTTGGGACCACATCCCAGACATCATTCTTCATGATCGACTGGTACTCTCTGCATAATTCCTTGAATTCATATGATGTAAATTCTCCGTTATTCTCTGATCGAAAGGTATTGATTTTCTTTTCTATGTGTTTCTTGATCAAGGCTTTGAATTCCTTGAACTTACTAAATACCACGGGGACTTCACTTAGTGAACATCTCACATAGCACATGTGATCGTGGGATATTAAAGAATACCCTTAGTTTCCAGAGATACTGACCCAAACTCTTTTTGTTGAAACCCCCTCCCAATACTTAAAACCTCCTCCCCACCCCTTTTTATACCTCAATCCTTATAAACCACCCTACCCACCGCCACCTTAAACCCCTCATCCCCTCAATACCTGCAATATATTGGTTCAAATTTTAATAATTTTAAAACCCACAATATGAACTAACGTGATAGGATATTAGTCAACAAGTGAAGCCCCCGTGCTGAATACTTCATCCTTTCTTTTCAAGAAATATATTCATTTCTTCCTAGAAAAGTCATCAATGAAAGAAACATAATATACATACCCACTCAATTAACTGGATGACATCGGACTGTATTCATCGGAGTGGATGATTTCTAACTTTTCCTTTTTCCTTGCTCTCGCTACTTGGAAATGTCTTCTTTGTGTTCTTTCCCTTCGCACATCCTTTGCAAATGCCTTCATGCTTTGCCTATATTTATGGAATTTTCAGCAGCTTTGCTTGCAAGTGGTAGTGCCCTATAGTGCACATGTGCAAGCCTTCTATGCCAAATTTCACTTGGTTCTACTGAGTCATGGACCAAAGCTTGTTCTGGTTGGCCCTTTAATTTGTATAAGCATCCCTCTTGCTCTCCAATCACTACTACATCATCTATGGTCTTTCCCTTTGACCACATAAAGACTTGGCCATATACAAATGCAACCCTCATACCTTTTGCAACCAATACAGATATGGAGAGAATATTCTTCTTTAGTCTTGGTACAAACAAGACATCCTTCATCTTCATATATTTTCCAGAGTCTAGCTTATAGGAGGCTTCACCACTTCCTTTTATGGGATACTAGTAGTCATCCCCAAGTTTCACTTTGTGGGGTGACTCATGTTCGGATTGATTCACAAAGGATTATTTGAATCCCGTCATATGCTTGAAAGCCCCACTATCTATGAGCCAATCATTGCTTCCATGGGTAATAGTTCCTATGAGGGAAGAAATCAAAACATACTCTTCATCGCTTGAAGAATCTTCACTTTCTTCTTTGACTCTCTTCCTTGGAGGTTCATCATCCTCTGCAGTGTGAGCGTGATGTCTTCTTTTGTTGTTCTTCTTGTGGGAGCCACCTCTATTTCTGGGACAATTTCTGGTGATGTGTCCTTTCTCATCACATGTATAGCATCTGATACTAGATAGATCTCTTCCAGGGTTATCTTTTTGATTCTGGGGTGAATTCTTACCTTTCTTGGGATGATAGTGGTCTCTTCTGATTTTCTTGGTGTGTGCCGTGAGAGCTTGATCTTCATTTCCCATCTTTTCTTCTCGAGCTACTATTCGAGCTTCTTCTTATGAGAATTCCTCCCACAACCTACTGAAAGTGATTAACTTTCTTCTAGCACAAATCCCTTGAATGAAGGAGTCCCATGACCTAGGGAGACCATTCAAGGTGGTCATCACAATTTCTCCATTCTCTACTTCTTCTTCTACAACTTCAAGTTGTTCTTTTATTTGAGATATCTTTGTAAAGTATGACTGTATGGTCTCTATATTCTGGATCTTTACATTCTTCAACTGATTTCGTAATGTCGTCTTCCGATTTATATTCTTCCCTTCAAATAGCTTGGTCAAAGAATCAAACATCTCTTTAGGTGTCTTTAGGGAAGACACATGTGGTATAAGGTGATCCTTGATAGAATCAATAATGATCTTCTTGGCCTTGACCAAGTTATTCTTATGTAAGGCCTTAGCCTCATCTCCCTCTGGAACTGGAACCTCTCCACTTATGTAGGTGTCCAGTTCATTTTCTTCAAGAACAAGTGAGATCCTATAATTCCATGCTCGAAAGTTATCAGCTCCTTCAATATTTTGATCAAGCTTGGTGTGACGAGACATCTTTAATGAGAAACTCAAATGGAAATACAAGAGATTTAGATCTTACCAATTTGATATTCATGAAATGGATCTAGAGCTGATCTTTTGTAGTCCTGATTTTCTGGTCGAGGGTCAAATTAGGGTTTGACTTTCCCGGAGTTCTACCCAACGAAAAATTTTGATCTTGGTCTCTAAATTTTGATTTTGAGGAGGAGAGAAATCCTATGCTGGGCTCACTCAAAAATTCCATTTATGTCAAAAGCCCTAATTTCCCGCTGTAGTGATAGGTCAAGAACTGAAAATGCTCTGAATTAGATTCTGCTTCGACAGGAAGATGCGCCCTTGAATGGAGAGTTAGCCTAGCCTCCTTTTGCTTATGACTTGTGGAGAGAAACCCAAAAATTAAGAATCCCTAGATTCTACAGCTGCACAGTGTCTTTTTCTCAAGTTAGCTCTGATACCATGTTAGATTTTTATCATTTAATCAATATGATCTAGGATCTTATCTAAGAGAATAACATGCACAACAATAATCACAAGAGACAAGAGACAGAAAGATTTTTCCTTAGGGAAACCATAAAGGAGAAAATTCCGCAACTTCCTCAAATATAGAATGAGCACCAATAGCAAAAGTAAAACCCAAGAGTGCAAAGATGATATCTGGCAGTTGTTCTCTCTCACACTTGTGCGAGCTACTTCTCTCTCAATCATGCGCTACTGTTGAGTGAGTGTGTGTTTCAAATAGAGAGTGTCACTCTCTATTTATACTTGTTTTCCACTTGACATTTACTCTACAGGGCCGACTTCTCTAGGAGAGTCTAATAACCCTAATATAACTCAACTGTGGGGACTATTGCCCCAACTTACAATGGAGGGTTAACCTCAATGACTTTACATGACTTAATTATATTAATGACTCTCTCGATTGGAGGAACTAACATCTCCGTCGGGGTACAATGAAATACAATAAGAAATATACAGGTGAATACATTTTGAAGTTACAAATACATCAACAGAAATAAGGTGGCTAACATGCAGGCCAACATAGGCGCGAAGGAAAAACGATGGTATTGTGAAGGATAGATGGTGGATCTTAAAAACCGGGAGTAGGCCACTCATTGTACCCTACTAGCAAATGAAGATGCCACTTTTGACAAAGGGATGGTATTGACACGCAGAGATCTGAGGTGACTCACAACAGACCAAATGCGTTGAGGATGCCCATCTTTTAGAGTCGAGATAATCCATCGCAAGTAGAAGGAGAGGGTACAGGTTTTCTTAACCCACACAATTATGATCCTTTACAGAGGGAGACACATGACGTTAAGCAAGGAGAGTGGTTGAATCCTCGTAAAAGGGATGAGGGTCCTATGAAAATCTTTGTGAAACTCCAAAAATGGTGAGCACAATTGTTTGGAGAATGAATGTGAATGGTGGAGCTATCATGGTGACATTTATGGTAGAGAGGAAGGAAATTTCTATTAATAAGGCAAATCTAGAGAACAAGGTAGTTGGCGATGAGGAGCCTGTTAAGGCCTAGAAGGAACACAACCAGGATAATCAGCTCATGCATCGCAAGATTGATCTTATTGCAGGAAATATGGACATTCAACTTTACCCAGTCGCTATAGTGGTGTTTATGGTGGAAGGCTCCAGTTCTCAAGATATAGGGATATGCCATCATATTGGTTCATCGATGGTGATATCCCTTGCTGGTCCTCCAGTTTTGGTCTGGAAGCTACCCAATCCATTACACGGGACAGAGTCTGAGTAAGGGTATTTGATTGGGCCTCTGACCTAATTTATTTGGTAGGGGAGTCCTTGGATTTGTTTTTTGGCTCTGTCATGCTTACTGTTCATCTGATAATGCAATAGACGTATAGTTGTTCTTTTAAGTTTCTTTACGTTTGGGTGATTGGTGTAGTAGTAGGAAGGGGGGTTATGGGTCTAGAAAGAAAAAGGTTTGGGCGAGTTTTCTTGCAGGTTGATATGAATATTTTAATAGAATGTTTAAGGGAACTGTTGAATGGGAGGATTTAGATAGTAAGGAAGAGATGGAACGAGCCCAAATAGATTATCAGGTGGTTGTGTTTATCTATGAACCAACCAAGCCATATTTTGATGCCATGTAATTTTTGGACATTGCAGTAACATAATACTTATTTACAAAAAAAATAACATATTTTGTAGTTTCAAATGTAACTTGCTAATGGGTTATATGTATATTAAAAATGAAAAAAAAAGTCACAAACACTCATCCAGACTTGTTTTCATAGAGGAATTTGAAAGTGTTAAAAACAATAATATAAAGCTTCATAGACAAATGTAAGGATCAAGCACTTTTGTGGACCTTAAGGCCTTAACCATGAGATTCATATTTGGTGTAAACTCTTTAGAAAACGAATAATTGTTAGCCCTTAAAGACTTAGTTGAAGAAGGACAATTCTATCATAAACACTATAAGAGCCATAAGCCAAATAGGCCACTTTCTATATAGGCCTCTAGGAACATGAAAATCTAGCATGATTATATCCATTCCTTATTATTTATGTTAAGATGTCTATGATTTAGACCTTGTTAAGATTCATACAAACACAAGGATAAAGGAAATTAATCATCATTACCACCAAGTATGTTATTCTTACTGAGGATATTGATTGTTCACTTTATCTCTCAAATGATGGGAAATTGTGTGGCAAAGCGAATTTTAGAGGATATTCCCTAATGCATAGCTATAATAATAACGATAATTATGTTACCTTCTCCATATCTTTCTTAAGAATCCCACCCAATCAACAATGATGTTACTCCAAACATTAATGTTGCAAAGGATGTCTCATTGATCTTGGTCTTGGGATGAGACAGAGGGAAACATAGCAATGTAGTTAATTCTCTAAATATTTGACATGCAAAGTATTATCTCACTCATGTCAATTTCACTAGAAACAACTTGAATAAAGTGAAAGATTATGACAGATAAAGATGCATAGAATTAGGAAAATGAGAAGGATCATTATGGAGAACATAGGAATATGGTTTAATGACGCAAAAAAATGAATGAATATAGTCACAATTTTCAATACTGTAATCCCAATTTTAGACTTTGTGATGTTGATAAGGTCTATTTTGTGCAAGATCATATCTAAATTAATCAATAACATATAAGTCAAAAAAAAGGTTTCGCTTAATAGACTTTTTATTCCAAAGAGAATCATGAACATGGTTTCATTTGAAACAAAAAAAAATTGTGCTTTGACATTGCAACAAAATAACTATGAATCAACATTTTGTGGTTCAAGGATATGTGTCCACTTTTTAAAATCTCGATGTTTCAATCCCTACTATGTGATCATCCTAATGAGATAGTTGAGCCTAAAGGACTAGTCGTCCAATCATGCCTTTAAATATCAATGCTTTCTAATTCATTTTCATGTGGGTTGGGAAAAACACATTGGCTAGGAATATGAATCAACACGTTAGATACCTTTAGAGAGATGGAATATGTGAACATGAAGAAAGATAAATGATCTAATTTCCTTGTTCGCTCATTGTTTATTTTTAATGCTTCAAAATTGTCAGTAAGCCATATATTGGTAGTTAATATTGATTATATATTTCCAATGCCATTCTAATTTAGATCCATAACCCATTGACTAAGTGTTTTTGTGTTGTTTAGTGCCAAGAGTGGACACTAAATATGGTGCTAATTCTGATATTGAGAAGGATCAACCTTGCTCATAATAGATGAATTTAAATGGGGTTTTAGATAGACAAAGTGTCAATATGGTAGTAAAATTAGTTGGGCATGAACTATGTGTAGATTTAATATCGTGAAATGGTACATAGTATCACAGAATATATGAGACTCAAAGAAAGTAGAGATTTTTTTACTCTTTAGACGTTGAAGGAAAGCAAGGGATGAACCATTCTCATATAATATGGAAGGTACAATGCTGTACAATGACCTTTGAGGAACCAAGAATTGTGAATCTAGACATTGGTTATTAAAAATATAATTCTCTTTTTAATATTGTATAATATTTGTTGTCCTTCCTAGATAATAAGTGATTTAAAAAATTTACATTTTTTTAAATTTTTTTTAAAGCTCATTAAAATAATTAGAAATTGTTCAATTTTCATCATTAAAGTAAGTGGATAATTTGTAAACGACTTCAAGATTGCTCTAAAACCACGTGAAATCTCTCGACAAATCTAACATTAATTTCTCTTTTTAAAGTCAAATCTTGTATTCAATTTCTATAACCTAATTGAGTCCCTAAAGCCAAAAAAACCAAAACACTTTGTGTCATTTTCATTATCAAGATTATATATATATATATATATATATATATATATATATATATATATAACGAAACAAGCAAATCCTTTTGTGTCATTTTCATTATATATATAATTGCCCGAGTAATTATATTTAACCAAAATAACTTTGAACACGATGTGCAAAAACTGATACATATCGCACACGCACTTTTGAAGAGGACACAAGGTTTATAAAAAATAGTTTTTGATCATCCAATGTCATGATGCATTTTCGCATTATCTACAATATTTATAAAAGAGAGCACCTTGCTTTTTGCAAGTGGATAGTTTATAAAATGGTTTTGATATGGCAATGAGACATGGTCAAATCATGAGATTGTCAAAATGAAGCTTGCGTTTCTTTTTTTCACGTAAAGGGAAAAAACAGTTCCTTGCTATTTCAATTAGAAATCAAAGGAGACTTGTCCATACATATTTTCAGTTTATACATCCATTGTCATCTTGTCAAATCTATATTCTATCTCCCATGCTATCCATTACATCACATAATCTATCTCCCTTGCTATCCCAAAACTAGATCTTCAGTTACAAAAACTAACACCAAAAATACATCTCATCTCTGAAATATAACCAAAATGATGAACATTCAAGGCCCATCAACTAAGTACCTGTAATATGTACCACTCCTATCATCAAGCTAATAGTATCTAGTACTTTTACTTGATATCCTACTGCCCTCCACAAATTCATCAATAAAAATATAACCTTCAATTATCCTCAAGCCCCTTTTGGATAGTCTATCAGCAGCAGTGTTATATTCCCTGTACATATGCTGAAAATATGTATACTGAAATGATTCGATGATCTCCACAGTCCTATCAAGCCATCCCACAATATTATTGATTCGTATGGGATGTTTCTTCCTATCCCAGTCAATAATAGTCATCGAATCACCCAGTATGCTAATATTATCAATATGCAGTTCCCTCGCCAAACGGAGTAGTGCCCAAAGTGCCACCAGTTCAGCCT
>LPNX010113080.1:104067-137563 GCA_001517045.1 Pseudotsuga menziesii
GGAGGAAGAAATTGATTACATTGTATATTATATTGAGTAGTGCAATTTACAAGTGAAGTTTATGATTTGAAATTTATATATAGAGAGAGAATGTTATTTTATATAACCATCAAAATAGATTATGTAGTATGGTATTTTATGAGTAAAGTAATTTTGGATTTTTTTTAATAATAAATAATAAATATATTTTTTATTCATATATAAAATTGTATTAAATTTGAAATACATATTATAATATATTATTATTTTTAAATTAATTTTATTTTTATATAAATAGTTTAAATATTATTTATTTTAAAATTTTAAAATAAATTTTGTAGTTATAATTCAATTGAAAATGCTATATAAACCTAAATCAATGGAAAATAGTATATATGATTATGTATTAAATCACTTTTAAAAAATAAATAATTAACATTTCAATAAATTGACTTAAAATTTACATCAAATTATAAAATGAGGATGCAATCATTGTGCAAAGTCATACTTGTCCACTTGTTATCTAAGTCATAGGATTCGGCGAATTTGAACCTTGAGGTTTGAAATTCGCCGAATTTCAAAGGAAAAAAAAAATTCGAATTAAATTCGCCGAATTTTAAAAACGAATTTTTTCGAATTCAAATTCGAATTCGAATTTAAAGGCAAATTTAATAAAAAATCGAAAAAAAAATTAAAAAAAATAAAAATAAAATCGAAAAAAACCCCAGGAATTTCAGTTTTAGTGTTTATTTTTTAAACTATTTAAGCATGTTGCATAATATATTTCATTTTATAAGTTAAAATTTATTTCAATAGCATATTTTATTAACAATTTTATTATATATATATATTTATATATATATTCGAATTTCAAGACGAATCTCAAACGAACCTTATCCAAAAATTTGAATTTGAACCGAATCAAATGGTTCTCGAATTCGAACCATGTGACTTAGCTCGTTATAAATGAATATCTCAAACTCAAGTAAAGTGCAAAGTCATGCTTGTCCACTTGGTATAAAAACTTAATCAAAACTACTTACTTTGAAACTATAAATTTTTTGTTTAATTCAGTGATAGTGTAATGAGTTCAAGCCACAACATAACATAGAAATACAAGGAATCCCTACCAACCAAAACCAAGTTGTAAAGCATCTTTATATCACCTTGGATGAGTTTTATCACTCAATTTTAAAGTTAAATAAACATCTTTTATTTGTTATTGGTGAATTTATGTAGGCAAGTGTGATCTTACTTTGATTCATCGTATTTTAACGAAATTTAAGAAGAAATCAATGGATAAGAATTGAGTTCATTGGTTCTACTATGTTTAAATGCCATTTTTTGGGGGGGGGGATTTTGATTATGATCGTTATGAATATGGCATGAAGGTGTATTTTATAATGTTATTGTTATTTTGTGTGTGTGTTTATGGCATTTTTTTCATTGAATAATGGATATTTAGTTAAGACTATAATAATCAAAGATAAATCATGTATAATCTTTGGAATTAACAAGGTGTTGGTCTCATCTTAATAACTCATTTTCAATACATCTTTAAATTGTCAACAAGATTTATGAGCAATAGAGGTCTTATCATAGCTAGTTTTTTTTATAAATCGAGAGAAAGACTTAGAGTTAATCACATGCAGATCTATCGTACATAGAGTAAACTTGTATCACACTAAAGCCTACATGGCTGGGATATGCAGAAAAACAATTAAGAGATACATTTTCAAATTAGTTCCAAATTCTGGAGTACGCCATTAAACTATAAATACTTTGAAGTTAGGAAAACGAAAAAAAATATGATAAGAAGCAAAATAATCATAGCAATCTTTTTTTCTTTGATAAATTTTATAATTAATTCAAAATTCTATAGATTTTTTAAGCATTTGAATTGATTTAAAATAAGCTAAAATCCTCAAGTACAAAATTTCAATATGCATAGAACTTAGATTATGATGAAAATCTAACCATACTTGAAAATTTAGTTAGATTCAACTTCAATTTGTACAGACTCCCTTTATTACAAGATTAATTTAATGTATTATGATAATTCTTCCATCACTAGCAACAAAATATATGAATAAAGTGTGTTTAATCGTAATACAATCAACAAGTTAAACGTGTAACGATTATATGGGTGATCGCTTATACAACTAATAGCATACTCTCTTTTTTTATCTTTTCAATTTTTCAATATAATAAATTAAGACAAAACCATAACTTATTCATCACTCAAATGTCTTTTAAATATTATTTTTTCATATAAATTATTTTAATATTTTTTTACCAAATTTATATTTTTAATGGTTTTTACTCAATTTAAACTTTAAACCTGTATTATAGTTCTTGAACTTTAAAAGTTTTGACCCTATAATATATGGTTCTTAAACTTTAAAGGTTTGATCCTATAATATATATAGTTCTTAATGTGCACATGAGAAATGGAGATCATATTAAAAAATACATAGAAAAATTTAATGATATGAAAATATCCAATCACATGATTATTATTAAAAATAAACCTAAAAACTAAGAGAATACATAATGGTATTAGTAACTTTGTACTTAAATATGTTTTAAATGATAACAATTGTTTTTTTTAATTGAAACGCTTAAAAAAAGTTTTTTTTTTGAAAAGATATCAGTTGGGCCTTATCCTAAACAACCACAGTTACATGGAGTCTAAGCTCACTTATCCTAGTTACAATCTCACTTGACCGTCCAGTAATTAAAAGCAAACCAGTTACAAAATACATATATTCAAAGAATCTTTAGCGTTCTTTCTGTATACTCCTTGTGTCAATCCACATCCCTCATTAGCTTTTACATCAGCTTCCTTATTCAAACTATGAAGAATATGAAAAAATGGAGTAGAAGAGAAGGTATGCAATAACCCCCTCGGGCAACAGAGAGAATTAGTTAGTGTCGGATTGTTAAAACAATCCTCATAATTTAGGATATTTATTAAAATGTATGAATCACCGAAGACTTGGAGAGTTGTGGTTTCATGATTCTGTGCAATCCGACATCCTTTGTACAACCCAAGAATTTCTTCCTGATTATTTGTATTATTTCCTAATCCCCAGCTGAAACTGTCTTTAGTTAATCCATCATGAGAATAAATCACCCTGCCTGCACATGAGATTCCTAGATTTCCTTTTGAGGCGCCATCAAATAAAACCGTTACTTTTCCTTGTTTTCTCCACCATACTTGGAAATCTGCTTCGGTCATTCGTATTTTCCAAGCAGGGTTATAAATTGGACAAGCTAACTTCTTCTTCCTGTCCCGTATCTACAGTGATCCCAAACAAATTCTTTCTTCTACTATAAGTGGGATGTCTGACTCAAAGGAGTAATTTCCCAATGCTTCAATTAAAAGAGCCTTGGCTTTGGCTACAACAGACAACGGAGAATTATCTGAATTGTTGAATATTAAATCATTTCTTTCCAACCACAGCTTCTAGCAAATAAATTTGGGAATGGAAAGCCATACCTAATTCCACAGATTGTGACTTTTCAGCAGACTTGGATATCTTGTTTTCCAAGTAGAGAAAAGAGTAATTACAGAAATATGAGCAGGAACAATTGTATTGAGGCCCCGAAGCACTAACGCCCAAACTGCATGGGAAAAAACATAGTCCACAAACAGATGATCTGAATTTTCACAAGCTTCACGACACATGACACACTTGTGGGGACCTCAAAAATTCCACGTTTGACTAAATTTTCACGTATCAAAACTCTTTTCTACAGGATCACCCACATGAAGAAATTTACCTTGGATTTCCTGTGAGAAAACTAAACATGATTCCATATTAATTGGTTCAAAATATGGGGGTGAGCCAGGTGTAATGCAACAAATCCAGACGCCGAGGTGTAGAACCCAGTCCTCCCCCAGCTCCATCGATCAACAACTTGAATATTAACTGGAGCCATCCCCTTCAGCGCGTCCAACATCAATTGTTTTTGGTGAAGGAGATGAATTGGAAGCGATGGGAAAACCCACACCGTCCAATCCCCATTGATATCCCAAGAGGAGATATCAGACAACATTAGCAATCCTTGCTGCATGGACCACTCACGAATAGGTAATAATTCAGATATGTTTTCAAGGGGTTGATTGCCAATTATTTTATCAGGCCAATGCAGAGTTTTGTTTCCATTCCCAAAGACACGACTTAGTTGTCTTTGGAAAAAATAAAAACCTTGCTTATAGAGATTCCATAGCATAGTACCTTTAGGCATGTTGTCAAGCTGAAGGTTTCTCAGTGAAGAACTGTTAATATTGTTTTGCCGAAGAAGCTGGCTTCTAGGATGAGAGCTGTTGGAATATAGCTTCCATAGAATCTTACCACCTAAAGAAAAATTGGCCATACTTGGATCTTAAATGTTAAGTTCACCTTCCAACATTAGTCTTTTCACGATATCCCATTTTACTAAATGAATTTTTTTCTGGTTTCCTTTTCCACCCTGCCACAAAAAGTCTCTAAATAATTTCAAAACCTGCTCCATGATTGCCTTTGGAGCAAGGAGGAAAGAAGCCTGGTAAATAGGAAATGAAGAAAGTACTGATTTGATGAGTATGAACTTGCCAGCATTGTTCAACCAATTCCCTACCCATACTACTATGTTAGCTTTGATCTTATTTATAACTTCATTCTAGAGCGAATATTTGTTGAACCCTAATGTTAAAGGTAATCCAAGATAGTTGATTTTATCCCAAGTAGCAAACCCAGAAAAGCCAAAAAATCAAGCATTTCGAAGGATGGTCTGTTCATTAGTGTTCCATCCATATACATTGCTTTTCCTTTTATTGATCAATGCTCCTAAGATACTGCAAAATCTCTGAAGAATCTCATGCAAGGCACTAGCAATTCTCAAAGAAGATCCTCCCAAAAGTAGGGAATCATTAGCAAACAAAGCATGGTTGTTTGGATCAATTCCTTTCATCGATCAGATGCCCAGAATTACCCCTACATTTCTTTCAGCAGTCAATTACCTACTCAAAGAGTCTACCAGCATAATATACAAAAAAGGGGATAGCGGGAAGCCTTGCCTTATCCCCCTAGTTGCTTGAAAATAAGAGGCATGCCTCCCATTTACAGGTGAGGCTATCCATGGTTTATCAGCACAGGGTTTGATCAAATTGAAAAATGCTGGATTGAACCCAAAAGAAAGTAAAAATTTATAAAGATAAGAGAGTTTTACTTGGCCAAATGAATTTGACATGTCCAGTTTGATGAGCATCCCTTTCTCCTTCCTTTGGTAACTAGAATGCATGGCTTCCTGTACAAGTATTACATTGTCCAAAATATGTCTCCCTTTGATGAAACCGCCTTGGCTGGGAGAAATAAGCTTATCTAACAGAGGTTTCATTCTATTTGCAAGGATTTTCGAGAGGATTTTATAGGACGCATTACATAAATAAATAGGCCTAAATCTATCAAAGGTAGTCGGATTAACTTCTTTGGGGATTAAGGAAAGAAAGGTGGAATTGGTGCTTCCACCCACTTTGGCCTTTTGCTGGAAGGATTTGACCATTCTTAATAAATCAGTCTTTATGATGCTCCCACAGACTCTGTAGAAGTGAAAAGAAAATCCATCCGGGCCTGGAGCTTTGTCGGATTCCATAGCCCACACAACATTGCTGATTTCCTCCTCAGAAAAGGGCTTCATTAGATTTAGATTATTCTGATCACTAATAAGAGAAGGCATATGAGAAAGAAATTCAGAAGTGAGCTCTCGATTGCTAGTCCCAACCTCTATGAAAAGGTGTTGAAAGTAAATATCATCTGCTTCTTTAACTTGGACAATTCCTTTTGAAATAATCCCATCTGCTGAGCTGAGCTCAAAGATATGATTTTGAGAGAGACGGGCTCTGTACTGTATATGGAAAAAGGTTGTATTACGATCTCCATAAAGTAGCCATAGACTCTGCGACTTAAGCCTCCGATATTCTTCTTCATGTCTGAATGATTTAAAGGAGACAAATTTGGTTGTTTGCTCTTTCTCCAAAGCTTGTGGAGTTATTTTGCTACTCTCCAATTCCATGTGTAAATGTGCTAGTTGTTGCACAACCACTTTTCTTAGTGCAGTGGGAGTATTGGAAGGAGATTTAACCCACTCTTTCAAGGCTAATTTGGTTGCTTTTAGTTTCTTCTCCCATACATATCTAGGAAACCTAATGACTGAAGTATCCCAAGCCTTAGTTACAACTACAAAAAAAACCATCCTGCTCAATCCACTAAGGGCTGAAGCGAAATAGAATCGGGCCCAAATTTTCTTCCTCATCCAGCTGCAAAAGGATGGGTTTGTGATCCGAGGTAAGTTTAGGAAGGATTTTAGTAGAAACTAATTTATTATCCATCAAAAAAGAATTATGTACTAAAAATCAATCTAGACGGGCTGATATGTGGGCAACTCTAGTTCTATTATTGGTCCATGTGTATAGTCCCTTCTTAGGTTTGAAATCGATGAGATCCCACTACTGTATCAAACTCTCAACGTAAGGCAACAATTGATCACAACAGGTGTTGCCTCCTCTTTTTTCCTTTGAGTTGAAAACAAGATTTAGATCTCCAACAATAATGATATTCGAAGGAGAGGTGGATTCCAAAAAATCATAGAGCGTATGCCAACACTCTTTTTTCTCAATTGGATGGACATGAATGTAAAGGTTAAATAAGGCGATAAAAGACTTATTTAATTTATTACAAATCTTAGTAAGAATCCAGTGTTGTGTTTCAAAAGAACTTACTGGCTCAAACATACCCTCCGACCAGACCGTGGCAAGCCCTCCAGAGGAGCCCCTTGCACTGGCAGCCTTTCCTGAATTTAATTTCCATTTAGTATGACTTAGATCAAGAAGAGTTCCCCCTTCAACTTTTGTTTCTTGAAGCATGAGGATATTTGTATTTTCTGTTTTCAAAATATATTTAACAACTTTAGGTTTCATAGAGTTCCCCAAGCCTCTGCAGTTCCAAGAAACTATCTGCATCATCTATTGGGGATGGAATTCGAAAGACCTCCCTTAGGTGGCCTTGCTCTGGTATTCCGTCCAATTGACATTTCTAAAGTGGCTTGACTCCCCTACATTTTTTGCCTCTCTGCTTCTTACTCTCTTGCTTCCTTAAGAGATTTCCTCCCTGCCTTTTTCGAGGGTCTTTCGAATGTCTCATCTTTCGATGAGCCAGACGATTTCGGAGGTTTCTTCCTTGTCATATCAACATAAGAGGGAGAATAACCTATAGCTGGGGAGTCCAGTTGAGCTGGAAGCATTACTTCATTAAATTCCTCTATGGTTGTAAAGAGAGCTTGTTGATCCCTATATTTGACAGAGACAGCAGGATCATCTAAAGAGATGAGGGTTTCAAAAGGGTTCGATGATGCTTATGCCTGAGAAGAGGCTGCAATCCCTTCCAGTTGGGGGTGATCTGAAATGTGCGCACTGGAACCTAATAGATCCCATTTAGCTTTTGATTTGTTGGTTTTCTTTAACGAATCCTATTTCTAAACCTTTGTCCATTGATCTTTTTTCTTCTTTGATTCGTCCTCAACCTTCTTTTTGCAGTGCCTCACAAAATGGCCATACTCATGGCAGTGCCTGCACTTGAATGACAACTGTTCATAATCCAGTTCTTGCACATGAGACTAATATGCTACTGTTAAATTGATGGCTTTAGGAAGTCCTCTAGATCAACCTCCACGCAAATTCTTGCATAAGAGAACTGATCCTTCTTGTCTACTCTGTCAATATATCTTCCAAGAGTATTCCCAATTTGTTCTAATGATTTGGGACTCCAACAATGCAAGGGAAGATGAGGTAGACGGACCCATACTGGGATGGCTGAAGGGACATCTTGAGAAGGGTCAAAGTCAGGCATTCATTTATTTAGGTACAGACCCTAAGGGCCCACGAGTATGGCCCGTTCCTGAAGATGAGATTCCTGTCTTCACTGTTTGCAAATATGAAGACAAAATAACCCTTCTTGACAAAGTGACTCTTTATTCCTTCTCAGGCTAGCGATCGCCAATTCCTCTGCACCAACAATTCAATGGCTCTTGGAGATGGACATAATCCAGTGAACTAACCTATAAGGTCCCGCTCTGCAAGGTTCAAGGTAGCACAACATGGTTCTTTTGCTGAAAGAGAAACAATTGGAATAACATCCAGTTTCTTGACAAATTTTTGCTGTGAAGCTGAGATAGGATGCTTGCAGCAAGCTACTACCAAATTCTTGAAGGTGGAGAGCACAGGGGAAAAGATATGGGGAGTCTCGGAGCCCCCTCTCAGGGCCATAAAAGAGAACAAAAAATCAAAAAATCAAACCATCCTTGCAAGTGACACTCCACCAAACGAAACAACCAGGATTTGCAGCATTTCCCAAAACAAAGAACCTGTAAAAATTCGAACTCCAGATCTTGGTCAAGCTGGGTTGATCGAACTAGAGCTAAGGGAAATGCCGGTTCAAATGTTTGTAATCTTGGAGCGATTTTCTTAGCAATATTCCATGGTCAAGCAATCTTGGACTACCAAAAACAAAGACTCCGCCGTGAATTCAGTCATCCTTCAACTGTAACAGCTCACGATCCTGCTAACTCCTCTAGAGAACGAGCTAGAGCCGAAGGATCTTCTCACTCCAACAAGCTCATAATATTCTTGTAGCAATCAATTTGATTCTAGATCCCGAAGGAAAAATCCTGCAATCAAGAACAAACAGGTCCTCCTAGGCACGAACTAGAGCCGAAGACTCTTCACGCTTCAAAGAAGTCAAATCTTCTTGGAGCCAAAAAAATCGTAAAGCTGTAATTGAATCAATGAATTGATAATAAATGGTTTTGTACATAGATCAATTAGGAGTATAATATAATAACAAGGGTTGTATGATAGTTTAATTCCTGTGAGTGAAACAACAACGTGATTATTAGGGAATTTAAATGTTTTCATAGTTTAAGAATATTTAGACCATAGGGGTAGTTAGAATAAGAATTAATGAACATTCCTTAATACGTGTGCACTTACTTACAGGAGGAACCTCAATATATGGGTAAGATAACCAAGTCATGGAAACTTAGTCTCAACAAAGATTACCGAGTTGAGTTATGACACACTAAACACAACTTCCTTACATGCCTGGAATTTCCATTTTTTTCTTCCTTCCAAATGAATTTTTTATGATAGTAATTTCACAATTTTTCTTTCTTATATATTGATTTCCTAATTATAACAAAGCCCCTTTTCTCTACGTGCTTGCATCTCGGCTTCAAAAAAATTCTTGATAGGAGTGGTTCTATGAGCTAGCATGATTGAAGGTCTTTGGAAAACCATATTTTTTGAATGGAATAAACGTGGATTTGGAGCCCTATTGAGATATGATTTTGTCCTCCACCAACTTAGCCAACCCTCTGACTTCCATTATTTTGTTGGGACAGAACATTTTAGCCTCAGATCAGATTGCATCCTTCAGACCACTGATAAAACAACTCATGTAGAATGCATCAGACAATCCTTCTGTGTGATTGGCCAATTTCTCAAATTGTGTTTGATACTCTCTTATAGTGCCATTTTGGCGAATTTTAGTAAGTGCTCCTATGAAGTCATCAAAAGCATTAGGGTCAAATCATTGCAAAAGGAGTTGGCAAAAATATGTTTATCTTGTCTCTTCATGAGCCTTGATGTAGCAACAAAACCATTGAAGGGATTCATGTTCCAAATGAAAGGATGCAAATGGGACTTTGTTGACATCAAAAGTGTTATGCATAATGAAATAGTGTTGTACCTTGTATATCTATCCAATCGGTTCATCACCATTGAAGTGAGGGAATCAAGCTTTGACCCACGAAAATTGTTGGAAGAAGAGAACCCAATGTCTGCGAAAGACTCTGGTTATCGTCTATTGTTCATGGCTGAATGTTGAAGATGGAGATCGAGAATATTTTCATCAAGATCTTGGATTTTGGTCTTGAGGGCATCATGTTCGTCTTCCATTTGTTTGTTTTCTCCTATGCAGGTGAAAACCATAACCAAGAGTTTTTTGTTTTTTTTTGTTTTCTTTAGGTGGAAACGATTTGTGACGGCTGTGGATAGATGCAATCTTCTGTTTATCAACTCGTAATAGATATGGACCCTAGGTATGTTTGAATTCCTAAAGGTTCAAGGGAGTCACTTGACCACCAATGCTATATAACGGCTTGCGCATTGGGGCAGTACCCCTCACTCTATGTCTTAGGTAAAACTGATAACCGCATTGCCACAAATGACAACTCTTGGTTTACCTCATGGGTGGGAACTAGGAAATCAAGTAAGGGTTGTTTCCATTTTCGTTGGTAGGTCCTCTCAATGCCCAACTACTTCGGGGTTCATGTGGTACTCCACACAATGATTTTTAGGGTTATGCCCAGGTACTTCCCACAGTTAAGCAGATAGGGGTTATTTCGTTATCCAAACTTACAACTGAAATGAACAATACAAATGTAAAGAAGAAGAACTACTACAATAATCACAACATCAGAAAGCCACTGCGATCATAAAAAAAAATTGGCAAAAATTCCACCATGTCATCCCAAAAACCCGTAAATAGAGCTGGGGTTTTGAGACAAAAAAATTAAAATAGAATAACCTAATAAATATTGCTCAGAAACTCTATTATAACCTATTTTTGGAACTAGAACAACCACTCTACACCTACCTTCACAATCAAAATAGAAATATGGGAACCCTGTCAAAAGATATTCGCTCTGCAATTTTTGCGGTCGTCACCGAAATTCTGAAAAATATCTGATTTTAAATCAACGATATCTCCACTTTCCGAACTCCAAATGAGATAAATGTTTTTTTGAAACTACGAATTTTTGCAAGAGGAATTCAGATATGCAACTTTTTTCTTATGAATTTACACAAAAAGTTTCAGAAATTGATCTGAAAGTCATGGCCCAATTTTGCCATATTTTTTTACCAAAAAGAAGAAAACATTTCCCACTTGTGTCAAGGAAAGTGCTCTGATACTAGATGAGAGAAGTCTCCTGCAATAAATAATGAAAATGCATGATATAACATAAATAACATAACACAAAAGGAATTTTATTAAACACAGGCCAGTTCGAGGGAGCAACCTCCTTTGAGCAAGCTCAATACAAATAACTCATGGATACCTTCATTGGCCTCAACACGTTCTTATATACTAAGTCTAATATAAACAACTATTATTCCCCATGAATGTGGGATAATACAATATACGCACGAGACAACTTACAAAGCATATGCGTCCAACACAATATACTAACAAAGTAATAGAAGGGTTGACATGGGTTTCTAACAAGCACAGTGCCTAGGAATATGAATCAACACATTATATACCTTTAGAGAGATGGAATATGTGAACATGAAGAAAGAGAGATGATCAAATTTCCTTGTTCGCTCGTTGTCTATTTTTAATGCTTCAAAATTGTCATTAAGCCATATCTTGGTATTTAATAATGATTATATATTTCCAATGACATTACAATTTAGATCTATAACCCATGACTAATTGTTTTTGTGTTGTTTAGTGCCAAGAGTGGACACTAAATATGGTGCTAATTCTCATATTAACAAGGATCAACCTTGCTCATTATACCTGAATTTTAATGGGGTTTTAGAGAGACAAAGTGTCAATACGGTGGTAAAATCATTTGGGCATGAATTATGTGCATATTTGATATCGTGAAATGGGACATAGTATCACATAATATATGAGAGTCAAAGAAAGTAGAGATTGTTTTACTCTTTAGACATAGAAGGCAAGAAAGGGATGAACCGTTCTCATATAATATGGAAGGTACAATGACCTTTGAGAAACCAAGAATTGTAAATCTAAACGTTGGTTAGTAAAAACGTAATTCTTCTTTTGATATTTTATAATATTTGTTGTCCTTCATAGATAAGTGATTTAAAAATTTTTCATTTAAATTTTTTTTTTTTTTAAGGATTGAAGTTCATTAAAAAGATTAGAAATGATTCAATTTTAATCGATAGAAAAGACCCTGTCATAAGATTGAAAGGTAAAGAAGGTTGGGGTGACTTCTGTAGATTTACCTTGTCCTGCTTCCTCTATTGGGAAGGAGGTGATTGTGCTAGTTGATTCTGGCATTATATCGGTGGGTGTAGATTTTGGTTCACAGTTAAGTGTGAAATCACTCAAACCTCTTTGCTTAACCTCTTTAGGTGATTTTGCGAAGGGACCCATTTTATGTAATAACATTTTGGAGGATTCTTTGGGTCTGTCAGATGTTGATCCCATGCGAAAGTTTAATGCGTTTGAATCTTATTTGGGGGATTTAGGTTTTGTGTCACCTCTCAAGGATAAACTGTTTATTGGTTCTGGATATTTTCTTCGGTCAAGTACTAAGGTAGTGGAGGATCCCCATACTTATGAAGTTGCTAGGGCTCTTTCTGGAACATCTACTTTTGGGAGATCTGATGGACTTCATTCTATTTATGAACCTGTTCACTTTGTTAATACTAGGGCACTTAGAGCAGTTTTTTCCCTCTCTAGGGTTTCTCAATGATTGTTATGACCCTCAATTGCCGGGGGTTAGCTAGTATGCCCAAAAAACTAGTAGTATGCAGGTTGATTACTAATCATCTTATTGATGTTTTTTTTCTTCAAGAATTGATTGGGGATGGGGTTTTGTTTGCGAAAGATTTGGAATCCATGTTGAATGGATGGTCCTTGTATCTATGGATGCCAAAGGAAAATCAGGTGTCTTACTTTTGGGTTGGATATCACGTTACTTTCAGTTATTGAATTCTTGGGCTGTGAGTTCTGGGATGTGTGTATGTCTTTTTTCTATTGAACTGAATATGGACCTATACTTCGTTAATGTACATGGACCCTATGTGGAGAGGGAAAGGTTTTGGAGTAACATTCTGGATATTGAGTGCCTTAAGTGTGCTAAGTTAATATTAGGTGGGGATTTGAATTATTCCGTGGGATTATCTGAGATTTGGGGAGACAGGGCTAGATTGGATTGTGTCTCTGACTTTTTCACAAAAAAATGGAGGATTTTGTCCTGGTGGATATTGATCCAACTATTTTACTCCCTACATGGTCAAATGGAAGAGTGGGGTCTGAAAACATTTGAAAGTGTTTGGATAGATTTCTTATTTCGGTTGATCTATTAGATTTAGAATTACATTTTCGATAATGGGTTGGATGTGGTGGGGATTTTGATAATCAACCTGTATTTTTACAGATCATGAATTTTGATGTGAAATCAAGGAGTCCCTTTAAGTTTAATGCTCATTGGCTTGAGTATGTGGATCTTGTTACCTTATTGAAAGATACTTGGGTTGTTTATGATGATAACCTTGAGGTGCTTCTTGCAATGCATTTCACAGCAAACCTTAGGCATATTAAGGATGTGTCTATTATTTGGTCTGTTAACAAAAAAACTATGGAGCTTATAGATTTAGTGGACATTGAATTATTGCTGGTTGAATCCTTTAACAAGGCAGGGTTTGGTTTTTCTTCTGAGGAGGATAAGGCTTCTTTGATTGAGCATGAGTCTCATAAGAGAAAATTTTTATTGGATCGTGAAAAGGAGGCTAGACAGAAAAGAAGGGCTACCTGGCTTTTATGTGGGGATGATAACACACATATTTTTCACAAATATGCTAATCATAGGAAACATGTAAACTCTATCCAGAAGATTGTGGATGAAGGGGGCAATCTTGTTGAGGGTTTCGATTCTATTACTAGGGCAGGGGTTCATCATTTTGATACTTTGTTTCTAGAAGACATAAATCTTCATCTACCTAAAATCATGAAGATAGTGGATAATTTTCCAACTTGCATTTCTGATGAGGAAAATATTGATCTTATGATTCCTTTCACTTTGAATGAGATTCAGTCTGTTTTAACTTTGAGTAAGAATGATAAGAGTTCGGGATCGGATGGGATACCTGTTGAGGTATATATGGCTCTTTTTAATGTGATGGGATTGGACTTATTACGGGTAATTGAGGACTCCCGAAAATGTGGGAAAATTCTTGCCGTGTTTAATACTACTTTCATTTCTTTGATACCTAAGACTGATTCTCCAAAATATTTTGAAAATTTTAGGCCTATATCTTTGTGTAATTACATTTACAAGATTATTGGGAAAATCATATCTCCTAGAATAAAAAAGGTACTGGGTAGATATATTTCTAGTGAACAGTTTGGTTTTCTTCCTAGGAGACAGATTCATGAAGCAGTGGGTGTCATACAGAAATGTATACACACTATTCACAGTAAAATTTTAAAATCTGTGATTTAAAAAATTGACATGTCTAAAGCTTATGATCGAGTCAATTGGACCTATTTAAGGATTCTTTTATCTAAAATGGGTTTTGTTGTGCCTTTCATCACTTGGGTTATGAGTAGTCTTACTTAGGTTTCTTTTGCTTTATTGATCAATGGAGTGGCTTCACCCTTCTTTAGATCTGGACGTGGGCTCAAGCAAGGATGTCCACTTGCACCTTTTCTTTTTCTTATTGTTGTTGAAGGCCTAGGTAGGGCACTTCTATCAGCCAAAGAGTGTGGGGCTTTTAAAGGTATTTCTTTTGGAAATAATATTACATTATCTCATGTCCTGTTTGTGGATGATATTATGATGGTATCTGATGGTTCTGAACTTTCTTTATCAACTTTGTATGAGGTTTTGATGGTTTTTTGTAAAGAATTTGGGATGGTGATTAATGAGGATAAATCCTCCTTTTATTACTCCAGTTTGGATGAATCTGAACTGATCTCTTTACAGAATGTTTTTTCCTTTTCTGTTGATAAAATTGAGAATATCTTGAAGTACCTTGGCTTTCATCTCAAACCATGCAGATACTTGTTGAAAGATTGGGACTGGTTGATAGTTAAGGTGGAAAAAATAATAAATAATTGGAGCTTTATGTGTTTGACTAAGGGAGGTAAGCTTACTCTGATCAAATATGTACTTGAGGCCATCCCGGTCTACTGGATGCATTTTTGGATCCCTATGGGTATTATAGAGAAGATTAGGAAGATTTGTTTCAAATTCATATGGTCTGGTAATTATGAAACTTCTATCGGTTTACCTTGGATATCTTGGAAGGTCTTGGAAAACCCAAAATCCTTGGGGGGTTGGGGTTTGAAAATCCTTGCATTATTTGCCAAGGATCTTACTGCCAAGAATGTGTGGAGTTTGATTCATGGATCGGGTCTCTGGGTATAGATTGCAATTCAGAAATATATTAGGCCTTTATCTTTACTGGATTGGATTAGAACCACTGTTAAGAATAAAAGAGGTATTTCCATATGTTGGAAAGTTGTTCCATGGTCTTTTGACCTTATTGGACAGTTTCTTGTGTGGAAGGTTGGTAATGGTGCTAAAGTCCAAATAGGTATGGATCCCTGGGTAGGGTGCAAGTGGAGACACGTGTTACCTAATTTTATGATTGATAAATTACACTCTATTGGTATCTATTTTCTTAAAGACATTGGTTGTCCAGGTGTGTCTTTGCTAATGGAACAAGCATGGATTACTGCTGATAATATTGGACTAGTAGATAATCAGGAAATTACTTGTTGGAATGGGTATTTGGCTATTCTTAAAGCTAGCCATGTCAGGTTATCTAATGAGGCTGATGTGTTGATCTGGAACCAATCAAAATCAGGTAAGTACACTCCCAAAGCTGGTTATTTGCATCTGATTCTGGATAGGAATGAGGTGGCAATTTCTATGGAAGCTCAAGTGTCCCCTTAAGTAAAAAAAAATTTGTTGGTTTTTATTTTCAGGTAAAGCTCTTATTTGGGATGTGCTCTGTCATAAGGGAAGGGAGGGACCTAGTCGCTGTTATCTATGCAAACTGGATGATGAATCTAACTTTCATATTGGGGTGGATTGCCCTTTTACCAGAGATGTTCGATTGGAGATTGAGTCTAAGTTAAAATTTAGGAATTTATGGTTTGGTGATTCGGTGATATCTTGTTTGAAGATCTAGTGTCTTAATGAGGAGGTGAAGCATATCGGATCCTTACCAGTTATTATTCCTTGGTTCATTTGGAAGGCTCGAAATTAGAGTTGTTTTGATGATATCACCGCTCTACCTGCTATTGTTTCATCTTTTTGTTTGGGATTATTGAGTTCTTATACTCAGGATAATAGTGTTATGAATATCAAAATTATTGTTGAGGAGACCATAGATAAAACATATCCCTGGGGGTATTTTGATGGCTCGATAACCGGTATTCCACAAATCTGTGGTGCTGGGGGTTTACTATATTTTAATGATGGCCATTATATTACCTTTAAAGCTGGGCTGGGTTCTAGAACTAACAACCATGCTGATATTTTTTCTTTGAAGCTACTTCTTACTTTGGCACTAGAAAAACAGGTTTCTAAAATGCAGATTTTTGGAGATTCTCAGTTGGTAATTAATTGGGTTACAGGAAAGTACAGAATTCAAAATTTGCAGCTTGCATAGGTTCTTCAAGAAGTTATTAGAATATTTGATATGTTTGAGAGTGTGAATTTTAAGCACATCTACCATGAAAGAAATACAAAAGCAGATGTTTTAGCTAAAGCTGGACCTTCGAAAGGATATTGGCATATATCTGAATATCGAGCATCTGAAAGATTTGAGTACATTCATCTTTTTTAATAGCTATTTTTGAATCATTGTGACTGTTTTCTATATGGACTTGGTTTATATGGAGGTAATATGGTTGTTTATGGGTTTTTTTGTGAAGACAACTTTTGTTGTATCTTTGATCAGGAGTAATTTTGATAGAGATTGTTTCTATAATCTGCAGTAATGCTTTGAAGATGAGCAGTTTACAGTTTTGTTCTTTGACATTTTCTGGTATATTTTTGGACTGTATTTTGATTAGTAGGATGTTGATTCTATGTTAACATCTACTATGATTATGTAAGTAACACTATATGTGGTTTTGATATACTTTAAGAGCATAGGCAATTATCATATGTAATTTTGCACTATCTGGAAAATGTAATTTTGTACATGTATATAAAATTATGATTTTTTTCTGCGATTTTTTTTTTTTTTAGATCAATGACCTCAAGATTGCTCTAAAACCACATGAAATCTCTCAACAAATCGAACATTAATTTCTCCCTTTTCAATCCGAATCTTGTATTCGATTTCTATAACCTATTAAAAATTAATTGAGTCCCTAAAGCGAAACAACCAAAACATTTTGTGTCATTTCATTATCAAGATGACATATATATATAATTCTCCGAGTAAATATATTTATTTTTGCACATTTGAAACCAAAATAACCTTGAACATGATGTGCAAAAACTGATACATATCGCACACGCACTTTTGAAGATCTTCTTGCCAACTTCTTGTACACTATACCTTTATACTTGTATTTCTGTTACAGAAGAATTGGGGGAGAGGAGGGGATATTACAGATACATCATGGATGACCATGCTATGCATGTGGGTCTAGCCAATATCCAATCCATTTGTAACTAAATGACCTTGACGACACTCATAGAGCTCCGTACCTTCCTAGGCCTTACTAACTTCTATCGAAAGTTTGTGTTGGGATTCTCTCATATTACTTGGACCCTTCTAGCTAAGTGACCAAAGATGTATCTAAGGACAAGTTTGTTCAAGCCAAGTCATAAAATCAAGCATTTGAGGAGTTGAAGCAGCGCTTATGTTTGACACCCATCCTTACCTTATCAGATCTGCAACAACCCTCTGAAATTGAGACAAATACTTCGAACTATGCTATCAAAAAAACCTTCACTCAACATGGACATCTAGTGGCATATCATAGTGAGACGCTCTCATACGAAGTTCACAAATATCTCACATATGATAAGGAAATGTATTTCATTGTTCAATCTTTCCACCAATGGAAGCATTACATTCTCGACAAAGAGACTATAATCCACACTTATCAAAAGCCCCTGCAGTTCATGCAAACACAAGGGAAAATAATGAATGAATGCCACAAAAAGTGATCCACATACTTGCATAAATTCCACCTGAACATCAAGTATAAGAGGGAAGCACCAATTGAGTCGTGATTTCCTCAATCGACCTCCAGTGGTAGCCTTAACCATGGTCCTCAACTCTTGTGGCCATGAGACCTCCAGGTGGTCTCAACAATATGACAATGATCTCGAGTTTTCTTCCACATATCAAACATTATGTGCAGGAACACCAATTGCATTCTTTCATCTCTAGGAAGGAATGTTATTCCATCTAGGCCATCTCTGTGTTCCTTTAAGCGAGCATGCGAAACTGATTTGGGAAGGGAATTATAGTAAGGTGGTAGGGAGCTTTGGCGTAGAAAATATAGTAGCAGTATTTTAGAATTATTTTTATTGGTTGAAGCTCCAACAAGAATTCAACAGGTATATCAAATCATGCACTACTTGCCCCATCCCAAAACTTTCCATTAAGAAGCAAGGGTTGTACACCCCTTTCCCTATTTTCAATGGGCCTTGGGAGTCCATCTCAATAGACTACATGTCAGGACTACCTTCAACCAATCATGGTAATGACTGTGTTTGTGGTCATGGATAGCTTCTCTAAGATGGCCATTCTGACAACCTACAAGAATAACATCACCACCAAAGCCATTGCTAAGCTCTTCTTCAAACGTGTTTGGTTTCATTTCGGGCTATCACAGACTATCATTTCATATTAGGACAACATACTTTTTGGCACATTATGGTCTAATATATAGCCAATAATGGACACCAAACCTACCTAATTGACTACCTTCCAGCCCCAAACCGATGGGCAGACAGAGGTGTTCAATATAATGATTGTTCATACTCTAAGTATGTACATTTCTATCTGCGAGATGTAGAAGAGTTGGTGGTGGGGTATGGTTAAGACGCCCCCTAAGCTGAAAGGTCACCGGTTCTAATCTCGTCGGATACTAAAAAATCCAACCATGTTAAGGGTTGGTGTAGTCTAGGCCGGGTGCGATCCCCGGGTGATTTTGATAGCTTAGATGCCCCTGGTTCATGGTTTCTTAGCCAATAGCAACCCTGCTAGTCAAGGGGGTTCCACCACTTTGCCAAAAAAAAAGAGTATGTACAATTCTAAAAATCCCCACACATGCGATGAGAGTCTTCCATATATCCAACATAACTACAACAGAGCCCTTCATAGCTCTACTGGACATAGATGTAGCTCTTCCCACTTCCTCAACACAGGAGGAATATTCCCATGATCACATCGAGGCAGAAAATATTTGTTGAACAAATTCAACAAATCCATTAGTAAGTCCACGACACTTTGGAGAAATCAAATGCCAAGTACATATCATTTACCTCTTTCCAATAAGTTTGAGATAAATTGGATATTATCATTTACCTCTTTCCAATAAGTTAAGTTTGAGATAAATTGGATGTTATGGGGTAGGGCGCAATAATAAATAAAGGGATCTTGCACATTGTTCATAAGAAGGTATGGAGAAAGGAATGATGACGGGGGAGTTATAAATTAATTAGAAGACTTTTATAAATTGAATATAATAATGAATTCTATGTATTTGTTACCAACCCAAAAATCTAGTTTAGATTGAATCCAAAATTTTACTTAAAATTAAACATGATATTTTACATTACATACCAATTTCAATTAAGACAATAAAAGAATCTCATTGTGGTTCTTGTCCATGAAAGAGTATTAAAGGTTAGAGGTACAAGATATTAAAGGAGTACAAAACGAGTGGTGATTTCATGTTCATACTAAATTATCAAACAAACACGAGTAGGAAAATGTTTTATAATAAATTATCATAGATGTTGTTTTAATTTTTTTTTAAGATATGATGTATGTATGTGATAATATTTAAAATCATTTAGTTGAGAAGGTTTATTTTTATACTTTAGATGGAGGGAAAATGTTTCTATGTTAAATAAATTAATAAAAATAAAAATAAAAGATAAGAATGTATCTGTGTTGTATTGTAGCATTCATTTGGGTGAGAAGTGTTTTTTTGTCTCATATAAAAAATAAAAATATATTAGTGTATTGTAGCATAATGGTGAGAAAAATATTTATTGTAGTTTAATGGTAAAAGATTTGTAGATTTAATTTTTTTGGAAGCTTTGTAAAACCAAAATTAAATAAATTTATGCTAATTGAATTTTATATTTATATTATTTTCTTCGTATTAAATAATAAAAATTTAACTTAGAATAATTTTTGACATTAAGTAGATTTCATATTCTATTATAAAATCTTAATTTATTTTGAAAGGGTGTGGATTAGTGTTGAAACTTGAATAGTAAATAGTAGTCATTTGCTATTTTACAAGTCAAAATAGTGCCACTTCATAAATTAATAGTCATTAATGAAATGTGAATTTTAATTTTACCCATTTTTATTTTTACATATCATTAATATTTATATCCCAATCATATATATATATTTTTATTTCCAATATAAAAATTTTGATTTTTGTCATAGTCTTGTTGTATCACTTTGTTAGGTAAATTTGACTAAGTTATAGTTTTTTGGGCCCACGATATTTGGTGGCCCATTATGATATTGCTTGTGAAGATTTTTATTTTCCAAAGAAAAAAATCGTAAATATTTTATTCACTTTCAGCAAATGGCCCTCAAAGTTGTCATTACATAACAATATTTGCCTCAGGAGGAGCACAAAAACCATTACCATATCCATAACTGATCCAACTGTAAAGTTGACATTACATACAAAATATCCTCAAAAATGAAACATAACATTCACCGAAACTTTTTAGTAGAAAAGATATCAAAATGCCATGCACTCAAATCAGTCTGATCTTAGCAGACTTTTTTCATCATTCCTGATCATTCAGGTCAGATCAACTGTGTATAGTGAACACAAGCAAAATAACCAGAGCAAAACAAGCTGGCTGAAGTGGTCTCATAAATGAATGATAATTCATAAGCTAAGCAAAAAATCAATGGCTAATAAATTGGCCATTTCCAGACCATCCAAAGAAATATAGTTCATATCCATTCCAACACCATAAAAATAGAGGCCAATCAACCCTCTTATCAAGCTCTTAAATATGTTGCTTGAAGTCACCAAAGTTATGCAGAAAAAGCATAATATATCAGCCAAAACATCATGTCTCAAGGGTGGAACAGATTCAAATAATCCAGAATTGCCCATGCAATAATCTCCAAAAAACTCAGCAAAGTAGTCATACGGATCTGTCAGATAAGAACAATAAGCATGTACCAAAATACAGAAAAATACAGTCCTACAAACTGCATAAACAGCCAGCCCACAGAGACAGATTAGAAAACCTGAAAAGTATCTATAATTTCTGCCCCTCTCTGTTCACATGTACTCCAAAAACCTTCAAGTAAACTACCACCTGCTTTTGCCAAAGTATCTTCTTTGAAGTTTCTTTCCCTATAAATGTGTTTGAAAGACACATAATCAAGACTATCAGCTAAATAGTGAACATCTTGAAGAATCATGGCTAGTTCAGGATTTAGTAATCGATACTTACCAGATGCCCAATTTATAACTAACTGGGAATCCCCAAAAACTTGAATTTTATCCAAATTATGCTTCCGAGTCAGCCTAAGGAGAAGCTTAAGTGCACATAATTCTGCAAAATTATTGGTGCCCAAACCTAAACCTGCTTTGAAAGTAACATAATGCCTGTCAGATATGAACAAAATACCTCCAGCCCCACAAATCATTGGATCCCTAGCTGCAGATCCATCAAAATAACCCCATGCATAAGTTTGATCAATTTCTTCCACAAAAATTGATCTGATAGAGACCACAGATAAGGTCTGTGGTAAATTCTTCAACATACCCAAGCTATAGCTTGATACCTGTGCAGGAGATGAGTCAAGATCCTCAAAGCAAGATCTGTTTCTTGCTTTCCATATGAACTAGAGTACAATGATAGGTAAGGATTTGATAAGTCCCACATCTGATAATAAACACCAGTTTTTAAAACAAGCAGACAAGGAATCACCATTCAAAAGATTATTAAGATTCAGATGATCCTCAATAATTGACCAAACAGATTGAGTGAAAGGGCAATCTACTGCAATATGAAAATTGGATTCACTATTCTATTTGCATAAAAAGCATCTTCCAGGACCTTCTCTACCTCTCATGCATAGAACATCCCAAGTCAATGCTTTACCAGAAAGCAGAAACCAACTGAAATTTTTTTTAGAGGACACTTCATCTTCCAAATGACCTTCCACCACCAGACCGATTCCACTTCTCTATTAATAAGTTCAGCATATCCCACTTTAGGAGAATACTTGCCTGTTTTTGATAAATTCTAAATAAGACAATCATTTGCAGTAGAAATTCTAACATGGCTGGACTTGAGAATGGCAATATATCCATTCCAAGCAGCAATCTCAATAGGTTCAATAAAACCCATAGAATCTGCAGATAACCATTCTTGAGACATCAAAACAGATATACTAGGAATTCCAATATCAGAAAGATAATGATAACCATCCAAATGTAATCTTTCTATCATAGGAATAGGAAGAGCATGTCTCCATTTACATCCCGCCCACGGATCTACACCAATACGAACAACATTGCCAGAACCAATCTTCCAGACCAGAAAATTTCCAATGAGATCAAAAGCCCAAAGAACAGCTTTCCAACAGATAGAGATATTCTTTTTCTTATTAACAGTAGATATTATCCAGTCTAGAATAGTCATTGGATAAATATATTTCTGTATTGCTATCTTAACCCATAAACCCGAACCATGAATGATATCCCAGACCTTTTTTGCTACAAGTGCCTTGGCAAATAAATTAGGGACTTTAAGTCCCCAACCACCCATAGATTTAGGCATAGCAAGAAACTTCCATGATATCCAGGGTAAACCAAAAGAGTTCTATTTACCCGCCCAAAGGAAGTTAAAACAAAGCTTTCTGATTTTGTCAATGACACCCATAGGTACCCAGAAATGCATCCAATAGACTGGAATGGCCTCTAAAATTGCTTTAATCAATATCAGCTTTCCTCCTTTGGACAACCAATGGAAGCTCCAATTCTGAATCCTTTGTTCAACTTTAATAATCAACCAATCCCAATCCCTAATAAGATAACTGCAAGGTTTAAGATGAAACCCAAGGTACTTCATACCATTTTCAATTCTATCAACAGGAAAACTGAAGATATTCTATAATGTAATAACTTCAGAATCTTCCAAACAGGAGTAGTATAAAGAAGATTTATTAACATTTATTTGCATCCCAGATGCCTTACAAAAATGCATTAAAATCTCATAGAGAGTAGAGAGAGATAGTTCAGAACCATCATTAACCATGACGATGTCATCCACAAAGAGAACATGAGTTAATATTGTTTCATTACCAAAAGATAAACCATGGTAAGTCTCATGCAGTGTTGCATGAAGAATAGCCCTCCCAAGGCCTTCAACCACAATAAGAAACAGAAGTGGTGCCAAAGGACACCCCTGTCTGAGTCCCCTACCAGATTTAAAAAAATTACTAGCAACACCATTGATGAGCAAAGAGAAAGAGACAAATGAAAGACTACTCATAACCCATGCAATAAAGTTTCCTGCGAAACCCATTTTTGCAAGAATAACCTGAAGATAAACCCAGCTGACTCGATCATAGGCTTTAGATAGATCGATCTTAATCATAACAGCTTTTATGGATTTAACATGCATAGAATGCATACCTTCCTGAATGACACCTATAGCATCATGAATCTTCCTTCCCGACAAAAATCCAAACTGTTCACTAGAAATACATCTACTCAAAACCTTTCTGATTCTGATCGAGATAATCTCACCAATAATTTTGTATACAAAATTACACAGAGATATAGGCCTAAAATCCTCAAAAGATAAAGGGCTATCAATCTTAAGAATAAGAGCTAGAAAAGTAGAGTTAAAAACACTAGGGATCTTGCCACTTATCCGGGATGATTCAATGACTCTTAAGAGGTCTTCACCTAAAACATCAAACAGACATCTATACACCTCAACAGGAATACCATCCGGACCAGGACTCTTATCATTTTTGCTAATGGATAAAATATGATTGATATCTTTAAGAGTAATAGCCTACATAAGATCAGCATTTTCATCCTCAGAAACAGAACTTGGGAAATGACCAGCACTATGAACAAATTCTGGAAGATGGAGATCAACTTCTTCTTTAAAAAGGCTTTCAAAATGCTGAATCCCAGCCTCAACTATAGCCTCAGATCCTTCCACAAGATTTCCAGAATCATCATATAGTTTCCATATAGAATTACGACATTTCCTATGAGCAGCAAATTTGTGAAAAAAAGGAGTATTATCATCACCACACCTCAACCATAACGCCCTACTTTTCTAGCGAGCCTCCTTTTCCCGGAAAAGTAGAATAGCACTCTTGCGAGATTCAATCTCAATCAATGAATCCTTGTCAGCCACTGATGAAATACCTGAAATATGTCTATCATGAAATCTTTTCAGCTCATTTTCAATATCAACCAAATCTTTAATGTTCTGAGCTTTTTTATTCAGTGACCACTTAGTAGCAATTACTTTAATTCGTTTAAGATTCTCACTAAATTGTGCAGCAGGAGATAAAGCAGACCGAACATCAAAGAGAACCCAAGAATCTTTTAAGGCTTCAACCAAATCAATATGATCCAGCCATCCTGCATTAAAATTGAACGGACTATGGGCCTTAGGAGTCTGAGAAGAAATTTGCAGAAAGACAGGTTGATGATCAGATATACCTCCACACCCAATCCACTGTTTAAGAAGGAAATCACAATCTAGGAAATCAGCCAAGACTAAAACATGATCCAATCTTTTACAAATACCCTCAGAACCAACTCTACGATTACTCCAAGAAGGAATAACTACCAAAGGGTTAATGTTAACAATCCCCATACTATCCAACAGATTGTGGAAAAAATTAGTTAATGGATCTACTTGAGCATTAACCCCCCAGATTTCAGAAAGTCCCAATGAAAAATTAAGATCACCTCCAAAAACTAAATAAGGAATCCTGAAACAGTCCGACTTGATCAAGTTATTCCAGAAAGTTTCCCTATCCTAATAGGGCGCATAAAAATTAACAAAGGATATTTCCTTTTGTAAATCAAATGAGAATAAAACAGCACACAACCCTGCTTTCATAGCCCAGGCATTGTGAAAAAGAAAATTACAAGACTTCCATCCCAAAATAAGTCCACCCGATCTGCCCATAGCATCCACCAAGATGAACTGTCATCCATGAATCAAAAGTTCCAAATCATGAACCAACCCACACCCCTCAATCATCGTTTCTTGAATAAAAATAACATCAACTGCATGTTGATCGTTAAGCCTCTTAACTGCTAGTTTCTTGGGAAGACTAGCCAAACCCCTAACATTTAAGGACATAAGGATCATATAGAAACCTTGTTAAGGGAATTTGCTCTAAGCGCCCCAACACCTCTCTTTACAGGATGTAATACGTTTTCATCTTCAATCAGATCTTGACCTACTACATGATTCCCTGGTTTATCCTTTACAGGCCGAGTAGTCTCCTGAACAGATTTAGAACACGATTGAAGATTATACCCCTTGCTAACAATTGCCTTACAAGGAGATATAAAGCCCAGATCCTTCAAAGACCAATTTGGAACAGAAGGAGATAAGGCCTCAGTAGAAAGGTTCAGAACTGGAGTGTTATCAAGAATGTCCATAGAATTAGAAATACTTAATTGTTTAAGATTGGCTAATGGTTCAAAATCATGAGAAACTGAGTGCATATCCAAATTCTCGTCCACAGACAATCCAGCCTTTGCTGCAGTATGAATCCCATCTTTTTTGATTCTCCAAAATTTGGAAGAAGAATGTTTATTAAATGGAAGAGAGCAATCATTAGCCAGATGTCCAAACCCATGACATCTAAAGCATCTAAAAGGGATTCCCAAATAATCTAGAGGCTGAAAGAAAGCACTATTACCCTTTTTTATGACCATCTCCGCAGGTAAACCCAAGCGAAATTCTAACAGGACAAGAACCCGGCCTATGCAGCAAACCCCAGATTTTAAATAAGAAAAATCAGTTTCCAAATGGGTTCCCAAAGTATTCCCAACAAGTCTGAAAAAATTAGCAGACCAGAATTCAAAAGGTAAGTTTGGGAGTTTGACCCAAATAGGAACTTGATCATACCTTTCCTTCCGCGGGTCAAATAAGGGAGTCCACCTCTTGATAAGTAGGCCAGCGTTGTCCCATTTCCAAACTCTAGCTAGGATCCTATCAGCCTCATCCACTGAAGAAAATTTAAAAGCTATCCAACCCCTTGGAAGAATATAAATCTCAGGACAAATGCTAATAATCTCATTCCAAGTCTTTACAGCCCACCCATGCAGAGAATCAACATTATAATTACGCCTTCCAAACCTCCCAACCAAGGTCAAAGCATTGGTGAGAACAATATCATTTAAAAGCACATCTTCCCCTAGAGTCATTAATACCGGGTTTATCTTCTTAATGGACTTAGGCATCCTCTTCTTAGACTTAGATAAACCCTTGCTAATAGGGGTATGCACATGTTCAATATCATAGTCTTTAGACTTGATAGATTCATGATACGCATCAGACAATGGAGTAAATCCCAGATCTGGATTCAAGCCTTTACTAACCTTTTGAACCATCCCAACTTCCTGAGAACTAACCGATAAATGATTGTCAACCTGATAACCAGAAACTTTATGAATATGATCACACGCACCCTTTTCGCTGTTCATCATACCCAAGGAATCCGAATGAAGACCCAATCTCAAAGAAGAAGGAAATATCCCATCCAAATTACTAATCACATTCAACTGTAGATCTGGTGAGACTTTCCCGCGACACTCCATGCAAGTGGCGACCTGAACAATATCCGAACAGTCCTCGATCTGAGGACCACAACACGAGAACTCCCTATCACCCAAAAATTTCCCAGGAGAATATACCACAGAAACACGTTTATCCTCACCAAAACTCAACCGGGAAGCAGACATATGACCCTCGGGGGATGATACAATAGGACAAGAAAATAAAGGATTCATACAAGGCATAGATCGTTCACCTATAATTCCGCCATCCAGACAGCTGTCAGGAGAAATTACCTTATCCAAAGTATCATCCAGGCCAGGGACAGATCCCAAATCTACCAGTTTAAAAGGCAAATAGGTCGCAGAGACTCGATTCTCCACTCCAATATCCAGTTTAGTAACAATCAAACGCCCTGGTGGAGTACGAGCCAAGGATTTCGTCGCTCGAAGCGACATTAAGAAAAAAACGAGCTGAAACCCCAACCCAGAAAGACCAAAATTAAACAATACAGCACCAGAGTACTGGATAAACACCTCCTTTAAGGACAGGGATCAATAAACATCCACAGCAAAGATGAAAGGCTTCATACAATAGCAAAACCAATGATCAATATATCGAATCATCCATAGCATTGATGAAAGGAATCATACAATACTCAGCAAAACCAATGATACAATACTCAGCATAACAATGATCAATACTCAACACCGATGATCAAAACTTAGCAAAACGAGGCATCCACAGCAAAACCAATGCTCAAAAATTAGCAAAAAGAGGCATCCACAACATTGATGAATGGCTTCATACAATACTAAGCACGGTCCAAAAACGAACAATAATTCGATTCGTAGCAAAGGCACATAGAACAGCATTCACTACTATCAAAAATTCATCTCAAACGGCCAAGAAAACTCCAGTTCACCATTCACCAATGATCAATAAGCATTAATGAAAGGCTTCATACAGTAGCAAAACCAATGATCAATAATACGAGTCATCCACCGCATTGATGAAAGGAATCATACCATACTCAGCAAAACCAATGATACAATACTCAGCATAACCAATGATCAATACTCAGCACCAATGATCAAAACTCAGCAAAACGAGGCATCCACAGCAAAACCAATGCTCAAAACTCAGCAAAGAGAGGCATCCACAACATTAATGATAGGCTTCATACAATACTAAGCACAGTCCAAATACGATCAATAATTCGATTCGTAGCAAAGGCACATAGAACAGCATTCACTACTATCAAAAAATTATCTCAAACGGCCAAGAAAACTCCAGAACACCATTCACCGAAACCAAGCTTTATACCACACTCCCTAGAACTAGAACAACTCTCAAGTAGTAGTAACATTAAGCGAAGAAAACGACAAAAAAAAACCGAAACATACCTGCAAAAATCGCATTGAAGCCACAATGCAAGTTCATCCGAACCCTGCCAATGCCACAATGTAGGTTCATCCGAAAACCTTGTGAATGCCAAATCAACCTCCAAATAAACCTGCGCCTCAATAATCTAAACTCATCCGCCAAACTACACACAGCCACCAACTTCGTCTCTGTCCAAACAATAATTAGGCACAGTCCTAATTCGGCTCTGTCCAAACAATTATCAGGCACAGTCCGAACTAATTACGGCCACAAAAAATCATCCACCTCAAATTCTCGACCAGAATCACCTTCAGCGAGAAGCCCACCAGAAGGATATCGATACAAGAGAACACCTAAATCCAACCAAAGCCAGATAACTAGGAGAAAAAACCAGCAAACCCTGGTTCAACACCCCCGCAAAGACCAAGTGACTCCGAAAACACCAAAAGCATCCAAAACACCAGTAAATCCCCAAAACAAACTGAAGGATTATCCAAGACCCCAATAAAGCATTGAAAAACCAATAAAACCAAATTCCAGGATCCCGCCAGCTAAAGCTTTCGACCTTTTCAGCGAAAATCCAACCAACGGATAGCTACACAAGGAATCGCCGAAATCCAATAACGCCAGAAGACAAAGAGAAAAGCCCCAATAGACAGATATTCTAGCTTCAAAAACTCCAGCAACAAATCGGCCGAGTTACACCAAGAAGACCAGAAGAACCAAGACTTAAGAAAATCCCCAGATATCTACCAACGCCACCGGACTGAAAAGACACAGTCTCCAGAAGCATGATCATTCCAGAAAAGATGAAGAAAATGGGACCCTTAAGATGCCAATACACTTCAAAACCCAGCTTGAAACACAACCCACTAGAGCGGAAAAAAGACCGTCGCCACAGAAACCAGAGAAACAGATTGTGAATTCAATCGTAGAACCCAAATACCACATAACCATGATACCCATCAAACCGTGGCAGAACCTAACCCTTCCACCATAAGCTTGTTCCTACCTCCACGAGGAAGAAACACTCCAGAGCGAAGGAATCGGAGTCCAAAATGCGCCATGCATGCCAAAACATGCACCAGAACCCTAAAAAAATCACACCAGAAGGAAAAAACAGAGCCGTCACCTCTGAAAACCAAAGTAACAATAAGGGAGGTCACTCGAATAACAAAACATTGACGACGGAATCCAACCAAATTGGCAGGACCACAGCTCGAAAAATTAATGGCTTCAATACGATGCAGTAAATCGCATTTAAGTCACAGCAGCACACAAATCAAATCGCGTCCAAGGGCAATCAATCCACTGGAAGTAGTACAATCATGAAGTGTCAACTTAACGGCCATGATGAAATCAAGAAAAACCAATAATCGGCCAAGAATCAGCCATTAAAATCGCTCCAAGCTTCCCATCACCTCCAAAGCTCTACTCCATACTTCATCTATCTTCCAAGCGCCATAAATCATATTGCTTGTGAAGATGCCTATTTAAAGGTTTCCATAATAAGCTCTCTCTTTGTTTTCTTTATTTATTATATTTTTATACTTATATATTATATTTTGTTTTCTTTATTTATTATATATTTATATTTATGTATTATATGAAAAGATATACGAGAATCTAATGTTTTATATAGTTATTATAAAAAAAATATACTTACAAGTAAAATTTAAATTTAAATGCCAAATAAAAATCAATATTAAAAATAAAACATCATTCCAAAATGGAGTGAGCTAGCTGTGGAGCAAAACTCCCTCCATCGGACGGAGGAGGAGCAAAGTCAACGCTAACTTTGCTCCTCCTCCGTCCAATGAGGGAGGATTGCTCCACAGCTAGCTTACTATAAAAATATCTAAATTTACACAATAAGATTTCAAATTTCAAGTCTAGACGGATCTCAATTTCTTCAACAATACAATTAATAAAATTTATTAGTGAACCCTAATAGCCATCTCTTTTCTATCAACACGCGTGACGCGGTCATGAGCAGTCATCTAGAAAACCCACGTGCATAAAGCAAGAAAGTGCTAAACTTGCGCACCTTTCGATTAAAACTAAATATAAAATATTCTAGCTAATGGGAAACTGCATCATGATGCATATATCCGATAACGTTGAACTGTGGAATCACTTACGGATATTATATTAAATGTATTATGCTTTCAAGGTCCGAGTCCGAGTCCGTCCTTATCCGGTAGCTACGTCGTGGATACATGGTGCTTGTAATCTGTCGGTGGATGTCTGGAATTGTAATTAGTCGGTGAGTGTCTGGAAATTTTACTGTGCCGCATTTGCACATTCACATTTATGTTGCTTTGAAATCTGCAAGCGCACTCACTTTATGAATTGAAGGTATCAATTCTATAAATAGTTTTGCTGGAGTCGTCGATATGATCAATTTCCATAATCGCCCAACGTATTGTTGACAACTCTGTCTGAGTCGACTCATCCTTATCCGAAAACGACCAATAGTTGCTCCACTTCTTGATCTGATTTTTCAGATACACCATTATCACTCCAGAGACGGTGATAAAATTCAGTTGCATTTTACTTGTAAAGTTGTCCATCATGAAGTGGATTTCTGTTGTGTCGATCTTGATTGCGGCTCTCCTGTTGAGCTGCTGCATATTCTTGGCATCTTGTAATGTTGCTCTGGTTGCTCCGCTCACCAGGGATTCGGCGACCCTTCAATACGTAATGGAAATCGAATACAAGACTCCACTGCAGAAGGAGAAATTGGTGTTAGATTTGTCTGGAGACTTCATGTGGGTTCAGTGTAATATTCCTGGGGCCGTTTACAAATCATCTACTTACCTTCCGATCCCATGTCACACTCCCCTGTGTACAGCCTCTGGATCTTCTTTATTCGGGTGTGGCCATTGCCTCCACGTGCCGTTGGGTACAAGATGTGAAAACAATACGTGCATTGAAGGCCTGAGGAATCCAGTGACTGGGACAGAGGTATTCGATGCAGAACTCTCTGAAGATGTTGTGGTCCTATCCACAATCAATGGTAGCAAAGTTACAGTTCCACAGTTCGCTTTCGTCTGCGCTCCGCCTTCTCTTCTGAGAGGGCTGGCAAGAGGAGTAGCAGGAATGGCGGGAATGAATTGGGCTTCCCTCGCCCTGCCCTTTCAGCTCACGGTTGCCCTCGAATTAGACCGAAAATTCGGCCTCTGCCTACCGTCTGGCGATCAAACGCGGGGAGCCGTTTTCATTGGCAGCCCCGCCTTCGGGCCGGACAAGGCAAATATTAAGCTCAACTACACGTTCCTGCTGGTTCCGAGACGTCCGACGGAATATTTTCTTGGAGTAAGCGGCATCGCAGTCAACCAAAAGAAATTAGGAATCGAATCCGGTACACTGAAAGTAAACGTACAGGGAAGCGGCGGAACAACGATCAGCTCCCTGGTTCCCTACACTCGAGTTGTTACTCCAATCTACAGTGCCATCGTCAACGCCTTCGTTAAGGAAGCGGCGGCCATGAACATCTCCCGCGTGGCCTCTGTGAAGCCTTTCGATGCTTGCTTCGATGCCAATACAGTCCGATCCAGTAAAGTCGGACCCGCAGTGCCCATCATCGACCTGCTTCTGGATAACGAATTCGTATACTGGAGGATTTATGGAGGCAATTCCATGGTTGAACCCAAGGATGGAGTGTTGTGCCTCGCATTCGTAGATGGCGGTGCATATCCTGGAACTACAATTGTCATCGGAACTCAGCAGCTGCAGGACAACCTCCTACTATTCGACTTGATAGAGTTTAAGCTTTTCTTCAGCTCCTCATTGCTCGCCTTTGATACTAACTGTTCCAATTTCATCTAATTGCCCCTTTCTTAATAAAACGTACGTATGCCCGTTGGTATCAAAGTTATAATGAGATGTTATATTGGAGATTCTACACATATTTTGGATCTATTTATTACATGTTACTTAGTAATTTTGGATTTATTGTGGAATCCAATTGTCAAAATATATATCTTCAGGCAAAATAAAATTGTATATAGTCAAAATATTTATCATCAAAATAGAATGATATATAAAGAATATAATGGCAAAAGTGTTAATGAATTATTTCAAGAATCTAATTGGAGTTCAATCTACTTGGATGGCTATAGGTATAAGTGATGGCCAAAGGTTTATTTCACCGCATGAAACTTGGGAGCCAATGCTACGCTCTAGGTTTCAAATAACACTAGACACAAACTATCATAGGTCATGTGCGAAATTCTCGCTCAAACTCTAACCTAAAACCAAGAAAAGAAGGTACGAGGCAAGACCCATCTAAGGCAGCGTCTAATCCATCCAAGGCTATGTACGTATAACACTCATCCAAGACTATGTATAACACTCATATGTCCGAAGCGAAGGGTGGGTGTTCAAGGTTATGTATAACACTCATATGTTCTATGGGTGGGTGTTCAATATTCATCTTGTAGTGTAACATTTAATGCTATAGTTGTTGTATAACACTCATCCAAGACTATGTAAAACACTTATATGTCAGAAGCGAAGGGTGGGTGTTCAAGGTTATGTATAACACTCATATGTTCTATGGGTGGGTGTTCAATATTCATCTTGTAGTGTAACATTTAATGCTATAGTTGTCACAATATCAACAATATAGTTGCAATATCAACTGTAATTTAATGGTTAATATGCTTGCATCCACATTATTAAATGCTCAGATGTAGGGTAGATATTGAATGCTTTTAAGATGTGTACATACTCAACTAGAGTTGGAAGATTGCTTTGTATATATTTGCAAATTACTCAACATCTTTAATACACACAAGTTTGCAAGTATTAGGAGCAAAAATAAAACCCTAGGTATATAGATGCAACTACCAAATTATAACAATCATAGTTTTAAACTAAACAATTTAAATGGACAATCTAAATATGTTAGCTGTTGTAATTAACAACATAGGTAATAAATTCATTTTCATTACGGTACATAACTAACATATTTTACACCATGAACAAAAAAATGGAATTTAATTCAAATTTATGGTCATACAAATGAAATGGAATCCACAAAAATAGACACAATAATCAATTAAAATGAATGCATAGATTTTACGTTGTAAATCCAAATGCGAAAACCAAATAGAATGGTTGCTTAGTCTCACGCTCTTGCATCCTCACCTTTTGGCTAGCAAAAATCCCTTCATGAATCTAACTACAACTAGCCTAGATCCAGCTTTACCCGGCTCTATCATGCGCCGAGAGGGATCAAAAATTTCGAGGTGCAAACCCTTTTTTGGAGTGCAATTGTTGAAGCAAGGTT
>LPNX010113080.1:141053-297477 GCA_001517045.1 Pseudotsuga menziesii
TTCTACCTCATACCGGGCTGTAGAATGCGCCTCTCGGTGCAACAAGATATAGGTGGGGATAATGGGAAGGCAAGTTCCCTTGTTCTTTTATCTCTCATTTCCTTATTTTCATTTTTCTTTCTCATTTTCTTTTCTTTATTTTTTTTAAGTGCATTCTCATTTTCTTTACAAACCATTTTTTTTGTTCGGACCACAATCCCCATTAATAGATTTTTTAGTCTACAAAGGATTAGAAGGAAACCAACTCTAGGTCAATGTACCTCATGTATATTTCTCGGAAACATGGCTCTCAACTCTAGTTTTTGGTTGTACATCTTTGGCTCTGGCTCTGGCTTCTCGCTTTGATTTGGTTATGACTCCAACTCAAGTTTCTGAATCTCTTGTTCTTGTAGTGAAAAACTTTTCTCATTGAATCTTTAACTCTTCCATTATAATTCATTCCCATCTTCATTATCCAAGTTTCTTTCTTTTTCAAACCAAGATATAGTCTATCTTGGTGACCAACAGATTCCAAGTCTAATCCTAGTCTTTGGTTGTTTAATGAGATCCCAACATCCATATGCCATCACACAAAAGATCAATGAAACAAAGTGTGCCTTGCCTTTTTTTCCCATGATCAATTGATTTTGACATGGAAACAATTGTCTTGTGCTTTCACGACACTGGCATCTTTGTAGTGATGTCAATTTTAATGACAACACCTTTATGAATGTATGGTTGTAGATGAAATGAATGCCTACTATTTTGATGACAACCGAATACCTCAAGATTTTGACAATGCAAGGAATGTCCTGCAGAGAACATGGTTAAATTATTGAAGTCAATGGTTTATTCAATGCAAATGTACTTAATGAATTATTCAACATTCTATTTTTTCCACTACTTGTCATGAAGTTTCAATGAACCTCGAAGGTCATTGACCTCCATGTGCCAATCTTTGGCACATCTCCAAGTAGGGAATTTTTTATTCCAATACGGAAAGAAGCAATTAAATTGGTATTTCCTTTGATGTCAACCCTAATTTGTTGTTCCCATTGCTGACACTAACCTTCGAAGATATTATAATTCCTTAGACAACTTCTAATCCTCAAGCTACAAATGTAGTGATATTTTCATCTCCTTTAGGGTTCACTCTCCACACTTTTAAATCTTAATTGTGTTTCTTTTGGGGTGAATCCCTGGATGAATCCTCCAACAATTGCATTGATGGAAAAATTCATGGGACTACATGGGACAACTTAGCATGCTCTTCTTCTCCACACGCCTCTAAGTTTCCATTGTCTTGGGGATTTTTTCTGTCAATCTTCCTCTACAAACATCCAGGCTTGTATTACATGTGGTTTTCTTCTCCTGAGATTAGGCCTTAACATGGTCTTTCTTCCCATAGAATGAATATGCCTCAAATTAGTAAGAATTGCAATGTTATGGCCTTTCTTCATGTAGTTATGAAAAAAGGGTATGTCTTACCTATTGCATACCTCTTGGTCTTCTTCTTCTTGTTTAAGCTAATTGGATTTCTCCTTCTTCTAATTGCTGGTGTAGATTGAGTCTTTGCAGGTCTTCCTCATTGTTTTCATTCTAAAATATTCGACAATATGCCATAGAGTGGTAGTGTGATATCTACATCTTCATTTGTTGTTTCTCTTCCTTCTGATAAGCAAGCTAAATATTCCATGTCTTTTTCCTTAAAAAATGTGATATTGGTGGTCTTAGCCTATCACTTAGTGCCATTGAAACCTAGGCCTGCATGCTTTACCCTCGATGCATATACAATGGGGTAGTATGATGCCTTAACTTATCTTTCCTAGGCCTTTCTCAACATATCCCATATTCCTTAAAAAAATTGAACCAATGACTTTTGTATGCTTTTCAAAATCAACTAAATGTTCTTGAGAAAGGTTTGAAGAAGGAGAACTTGCCATACTTGTATCAATCATGGTGTTGGATTCTACAATAGTGATGGAAGGCTTCCTTGCTTCCATAGTCTCTTGGTTAACGACTTGTAGTTTGGTCGATGCTTCCACCCTCTTTTCCAACTATAGATGAAACTAAGCCATCATTTGAGTAAACCTCTACTCCTACCAGCTATCCATCTAAATGAACTTCTCTCCCAATTTCACAACATGAACTCTTCTAGTTTTTCTATTCTAATTCTACTTGATTATGATTTTTATCTGAAAGAATAGAAAGCAAAACAAGATGCATAAGATAGAGCATATACACAAGACACAAAGATTTTCCTTGGGGAAACCATAAAGGAGAAACCCCCGCAAACTTCCTACAAATAGTTCTATAACTAAGACAATATCACAAGATGGAAAAACCCAAGAATAAGAAGTATTATACAACTCTCTCTCTCTCTCTCTCCTGCTTGTTCTCTCTCTTTATCCTCATGTGATCTTAAATGAGTGAGTGTGTGTCTAAATGAGGGAGGGTTCCTCCCTATTTATACACATCAAGTGACAGACCTAAAACATGAACGAGATGACCTCTTACCCTAGCAGGGTCGACTTCACCTAGGGAGACTCAAAAATACATTTTATTATATTCACCTTGGGGACTATTTCCTAGACTTACAACATAGGGTTTACCTCAATGACCATATACAATAATGACATCTCGAGCTAAGGGAAAAAAATCTCTAACAGGGGTACAACAATATACAATGATAATATACATCAGAATATCTTCTGAAGTTACAAATAGAACAACACTCCCTCTTAAATAGGAAGGTATTCTCTCACCATAGTCATCAACACATCTAGTCACGTCATCATCATTGAATCATCGTCATGGTTTTTTCGTAGTCCTCATCTTGTAGATCATTGAATAATGACATATGTTAGATCTATCTGTCATAGGAAGTTTCTACATATCCAACCCTGTTTCATGCTGGGTGTGGTCCTAGTCCTCATCTAGGTCTTCATCATATCCACAAGCAAGCCATTTCGTAGGTACAACTCAGGACCATACATTAAATTTCCATTGCCATCACCCACATCTCCTACCATCATCTCGTCATATCCAGATCATGTCATCATCGCACACGGTGAACAACTTAGATGCATACCACATACCACCCGCGTTCTACCAGCATAGGAACACACCAGGACTCATTACGTCTCAAAGATGACCTGCGTCTACCACTATGCGAGAATCGCCTAGGAGCACACCAAGTGAATTACGTCTCTCCACGGTTAGTCCATGTTCTACCAACATAGGAGCACGCCAAGACTCATTATGTCTCGAGGAAAACCTACATCTACCACTATGGGATAATCGCCTAGACACACACCAAATGCCTTGTGACCTCTTATCATCTCCAACATGGGAATACATAAGGAGTGATTACGTCCAAAGATAGGCTGCGTACTATGCCAGGACTGATTACGTCCAAAGATAGGCTGCGTACTATGCCAGGACTGATTATGTCCAAGGACAACCTCAAGGAATCATTAAATCCAAGGATAACCCGCGTTCCATGTTAGGATTGATTACATTTGAGAAATACCTTCAAGGACTCACTGCATCCAGCGATAACCTGCATATTAAGCTAGGACTCATTACATCCAAGGATGACCTGACATGATTGATTACGTCCTGAGAATACTTGCGTACTACACCAGGAATGATTAGGTTCGAGGACAACTTGTATTCCTTCCCATGTGATATCTCGTTCTAGTGCACCTGCGTTTTTCGGTCTTCTCATCATCTCTCGCATGGGAGCACACCAGAACTAATTACGTCTTGGGACAACCTGCATCTACTACCATGCAAGATCTCATAACTCCCTCTTTCTAGGGACCTTGATCTAGATCACACCAATTCTCTCTCTGAAGTAATAGAACTTCACTTTGGCTAGAGGCTTGGTCAACACATTGGCTATCTACTCGTCCATCACCATGTACTAGAGCTTCATTGCTCCTCTCTACACCATATCCTGGATATAGTGATACTTGGTATCAATGTGCTTCAACTTGTCATGTAACACCGGGTTCTCTGACAACTTCACACAACTCTGGTTGTCATAAAAGATACAAGTTGCCTCTAACTTGAGATCAAACAAATCAGATAGTATCTTTCGAATCCATACTATTGGGATATTATAAATCCACTCCATACTTAGGATAACAATATTTAATCATTATTGATTAATTTCCTACCTACTAGCCTAGATAGTTGACATCCACTTGCACCACTTGGTCAACACCTTCCATATATACCCCAGGAGTTCCTTTATCCCAATTCTGGTTAGATCATGGCCACTTTATTGACTTCCAAGTTTAGTAACTACACCTTCCTGCAGATTATGTATGTATCATGCTTTATTCCATCTTTTCAGTGGATAAGGTAAAGCTAGTCAACTAGGAAACTGCTATATTTTGTTTCCAACCTATCCTCCATGATTTTCTCTCAAGATTCCAGGATTAACATGTTTTTCCATCAGTCATGACAACTCACTCATGCTTTAGCTAATTCGTGAGGTCCTTGATAGAGTTGGAAACTGATTTAGTCACTTGTGGGGGTTTATCATATTTAGTAAGCTTGATTTATGAGCTAGCATGATTTGTATTCTAGCAACTCTATTTCTCCTTTATAAGGATGTATTACTATTGTAATAATTAATCAATCATCATTTATTGATCACTCCTTAATTTGTGTGCATTATTCTTCTTCTTCTCTCCTTGTGATAATTCTATATAATTCTGTGTGAGGTTAACTGTGTGCTTATATTCTTAATGTGTTTATAGAATTCTTGTTACCATCAAGGATTTAGAATTATGATATGGTATCAGAGCTTTGGGAGCTCATCAATTAATTCTCCTTAAATATTTGAAGGTGCAACAACTTCTAAATGGATTCAAAAGTTCCTCTACTTTCTCCTTTCAACTATGCTGATTGGAAGCCAAAGATAAGTGCACACTTGAAGAGGAAATATTTATTTGATGTCTCCATTGGTGCAGTAAGCGAACCAGAGTCTTGTGAAGAGAATTTTTTTTGGCTAAATGACTATGATAAAGCTTATGAAATTATGTGTCTGGTAATGTCTCCAAAGATACACCATCTCATAGTTTATGTTGAGTATCCATTTGAGCTTTGGAAAATTTGGACAAATATTTTGGTGTGCAGGAAGAAGAAGATGAAGCATGGAGCGAACCTAACCTATCCTCATGTGTTCTTTATCAATATGTCTCGACCTCTACAGTCTCTGATGAAGTTGTTCATGATGAAGAAGTCACTCATATAGTTCCTGTTGCTACTATTCTCTTTTATTCGAATGCTTCCTCCTTCTATCAAAAAACAAATATAGAAGAGCCATCTTTTTCTGTATCTCTTGAAGTCGAAGATCCCGATGCATCTTCCTATGATTATGATGATGAAAAATAAGTGACTAATGGAGCTTCCATTTCCATTGTTGATGATTCATTCACACATTCAGTGTTCTCTATGTCTTCTATCATAGATTCTAAGATCCATATGCTAAATCCTTCACACCTTGTGCATACCTCTCTCCTTGATGGTGCAAAAATCAGTGTCTTTTTGGACATTTTATTGTCTAGATCAGTATTATTTGTGTCATACCACTCGCCATACTTGATCTCACATGCTTCTGCATCTCCTCCTTTGTTCTTGGCATTAATACTTAGAGCCTCCTTGAATATTTTGAACATCTCTTTCTTTCCTCCTTTCATGCTTCTACCATAGAAGATTATTTACCATTTTATGATCCACATGAGTCTACTAATGTGCTAGTTGATGTTCTTTTGGATATCTTGGAATCTAGATCAATCTCTGGATTCTTTGCATTCACACTCCCTAATCCTAAGCATTATCCTTTTTCCTACATGATCACTTGCACACATCCTCTCAGTGTAAATCAAGTTGGAGACCTTATACATTCACTTGTATAGTTATTTCACCTATATGGAGCTGATTTCATCTCTAGTGGTTCGATTTTCAATTCATCATACCATATTAGACTTGATTACAACTCTCAAGAGCTTGCAGTCCTTCTTACACATCATTGGATCTCAGTTGTTCTACATGGTCCCGGTTTCGATCCTGCAGTTGTTCTTGATCCAGGTGAGAAGATTTTTCTTTTTCCCAAGAAGAAGATTCCTCCATAAATCAACATTTAGTTTGGAACAACATCAACAATAGTTCAACATTTTTTGGTTTGCCTTTCATGTCCTTTTTTGAGGGAGGATTTTCCCCATGTGGTTTTGCCTCTTTCCTCAGTTCTTTTGACAATATAAATTGTAAAGGGTGACCATAGCCTTGTTGTTGGGCCCTATATAGGTCTATATATCTAATTATTTTAGACATATCATCATAAATTCTGACTTAAAGGGGGTGTTAGGATATTATAAACCCACTCCATACTTAGGATAACAATATTTAATAATTATTGATTAATTTCCTACCTACTGACCTAGATAGTTGGCATCCACTTGCACTGCTTAGTCAACACTTGGCATATATACCCTAGGAGCACCTTTATCCTAATTCTGGTTAGATCCTTCCCACTTTATTGAATGCCTGATTTAGTAACTACACCTTACTGCAAATTCTGTCTTTATCCTACTTTATTCCAGCTTTTCAGTGGATAAGGTAAAGCTAGTAAACTAGGAAACTACTATCTTTTGTTTCCAACCCATCTTCCATGATTTTCTCTCCAGATTCCAGGATTATCATTTTTTCCATCACTCATGACAAATCACTCATGCTTTATTTAATTCGTGAGGTCTTTGACGTAGTTGGAAAGCACTTAGTCACCTATGGGGTTTTATAATATTTAGTAAGCTTGATTAATGAGCTAACATGAGTTGTATTATAGCAACTCTATTTACCCTTTACAAGGATTTATTACTATTGTAATAATCAATCAATCATCATTTATTGATCAATCCTTAATGTGTGTGCATCTTCTTCTTCTTCTTCTCTCCTTTTGCTAATTCTCTGCAATTATGTGTGAGGTTAATTGTGTGCTTAGATTCTTAGCTTGTTTATAGAATTCTTGCTACCATCGAGGATTTAGAATTTTGACACATACTACCTCACAAATATCCAAACAAACTGCAACATACTCTGCCTTGGCTATACTCAATGCCATGTAGGACTGCTTTATGCTAAATTAGGAGATCACATCGGATCCGAAACTGAAGCAACATCCCAAAGTTCTCTTCTTATTATTGGCGATGCCTGCCCAATCTGAATCAACATAACCGTGCAGGTTAATATTTTGATTGACATCATACTTGAGCCCCTAGTCAACTGTATCCTTCATGTACGTCAACACATGATTTACAACTATCAGGTGAACAACTTTGCATACCGATAGGAGAGCACCGACATAAGCTCATTTGGGATGCGCACTACATCAAGATTGTAGGACACTTTGGGTGACAAAGACCATCGTCAATATTCATAAGTATTTTTACTGATCTACACTTAAATTTGACATCAACAAGTATGTCTGATCATGCGTGGTTTGTTCCACTACCAAACCACCTAACAAACAACAAGGTTTATATATTCCATTTCTAGTTAATAATCGACCTTAGGAATCTATTTATATGGATTACTTGATCGAATACCCTATCACCAAGCATCAACTCGATGCGATCTTGGTCGCAGTGGATATATTTTCCAAGATGTCCATTCTAATTCCTTGGAAGAAGACGACGACAATGCAATAGACTGCTCATCACTTCTTTGAACATGTTTGGAAGCATTTTTTCTTACCGACAACTATTGTTTCCAACAGAGATTCCATATTTGTCATCATTTTCTAGAAAACCCTATGGAAGAAACTCGACACACAACTTTCTTTGTCGACAACATTCCATCCTTAAATAGATGGATAGATGAAAGTTTTGAATCGCTTGGTTGTACAACTACTCCACATGTATAACCACAAGCATCACCGAACATGGGATGAAATTATCATGTACATTCAACATAGTTACAATCGTTCTCAACACATCTCTATAGGAAATATTCCATTTGAAATCTGCTACGGGTTTCAACCCTTAGTTCCTATTGACTTTATCATTACTTCAACACAATTGGACAACACTGATCATGGACACCGAGAAGTTGAGAAAGCACCCAAGTTCAGGGATAAAATTTGTGACATTAAAAAACAAGTGCATGAAATGTTATAGTGATATTATACGAAAGATAAGGACATACACAACAAGCATCGTATTCCTCATTCTTTTCAAGTTGGGGATTAAGTCCAGCTACACTTTAAGAAAGGTTGGCTCATTAGTCCATACAAGAAGCTAAAGCAAGACGAATCCCATCCCAAGGAAAGTGATATGCTACTGACCAATAAGTTTCCTCATATGCCTGAGAAAGCAATGGGTACCATTGATTCTTAAGGAGGGAGGGATGATCCATTTAGGAAGTCGATTAACTTGTTTGACTAGTTGGTCTAGTCCTAGTTGATTTCTCACATCACTTATTGAAGATGGTGACCGAAAACTACCATAACCAAAAAAAAAACATAAACCTTCAAGACCGACGACTCCAACATGCACCGTCGACACTGACCATTGCATACTAAAAATACCCACTTAGATATATTATTGCTCTATCTACCAATTGACTGTGACAGTTGCACTTCTCCAACTGTTACAATTTCTCTTGTAATTGAATGTAACGGGCAGGAACCCAAGCATTCCAACAAACTCTATATAAACTTGTGCATTAATGTATTATGAAGGAAGTGATGCATGTAACAAAGTACACAGAGAAGTAAAAGAAGAACTTTGTTCCAAATTCTTGCATTTTTCCTGTAAACATATTCTTATTTATTGATTCCTTTGATTTGTTGACATATGTAATATTGCTTCCACCATTGCATAAATCGACTCATTCAGTCAAACCTGTTGTCCCCTGTCGAACAACTAGGGGATGCGGACCATGAACAAATCAATCCTACTACATTTTTTTCACATTCACAAGTGTTGAACACCTTTGGTAGCCACTGTGCATTGTCCTAAAATAAATAAAAACAAAGACTTTAGATATACCTAAATTAATGTTGTTGAAGATACTATAGAATTATCAATTAAGAAGCACTCGATTATTTTATTTGATATTATAAGTAGAATAACAATTCTCAAAACTTTGTTATTGACAAATATTTAATTATTTGGAGGAGTGGCAAGTTATTACTTCATAATTGAATTCCAAAGTAGGGGAAATGAACATGGGCACAATTTGGTTTGGATTCAAGGTGAACATGTTTATGGAGAAGCCTCTGATGACAAGGTTATACAATTTGGTTATAAATATATATCTTATGATTCAACAATTCTTGGAAAAGAACTCTTGAAGATTAAAACTCAACACCACACTAGAACTTATAAAAAATGTCAATGATCCACATGTAGGTTCAATTTCTCATTTCCTCAACCGACAAAAATTTCATACTACATCCATTAGAACATGAAGACAAGATTTACAAAACATAAAAGAAAAATCAAAAGAGTTGTTATTTGTTATACATCAAAATATTTATCCAAGAAACATGTCTTTTGAGAACTTCTTGTTTGACCATGGTTTAACTAGAGAGGAATAAATACAGGATTGCATTCTACTATTTTGTGTTATGTTCTATTATTAAAGATACATCTATAAAACATATGGATAAATTATTTTTCTTTAAAAATCCATGGCTATGGGATGTAAATATAGATGCTTAGTTCACCTTAGATGTTTATGGCGCAACTACATATTGTAGCTCATACATCATAGAGATGGATCGCAGTATTGGAAGTGCATTTAAAAAAATTAGATATGAATTTATTTGTAGAAATGAGAGAAGAATGCAAACTATTCATAAACTTGGTAATGCACTTCTCAACATGCAATAAATGTCTAGTTGAAAATTTGTCTACATTTTCCTCTTGCTAACATTGTATTCTATCTCTAGAACAACTATCTTCACTAAAATAGCCCCATTTGATAGTCAAACATTTGTTTTAAAGAAACCAACATTACTAAGACACAACCTTGATGATTCTAAAGACATCTTGTGTAATTCTAATGTTAACAAGTACATTGTAAGGCTATTTGAATTTGAAGATATTTGCTGGGCATAGTTTCTTTCTTAGTAGCCATTCTCAAAATAAAATCTAAAGAAAATAAATAAATCATGTAGTATACATTCAATTTAGTATAATAAGCACAGAGACAAAAAAAAATGAAAAAAATGATATATGTACCATATAGGGAAACTAAAAATGCTCTAAAAGAAAATTTTCATACTTGGTCAAAAGGATACTTGTCTCAAAAAGAGAAAATATATCTCATTGAGTTCAAGTTTGTAGCTAAAAAAAAACCAAATAAGGAAACATTGACATAGCATATACAACAATTGCATCTAAATCATAACAAACTTTTGGTATTGAATCCTATTTGAATAAAAGTCTAGACATCTCCAATCATGAAAAATATGACATACACAATGATCTAATACACAAGATGATGTCTATACCTAGTTCAAATAAGTATAATAGTATCCCTCTAACAACTAAACAACCATTCATTTTGAATACAAAATAATACTACAACATTAGAAAAAAGCTCAACAGTGAATACCAATCAATAACAAAAGAATTAATAATGAGAAACAAAAAAAATTAACACACTAATTCATTTGTTCCTTACTGGAGGTGCATGGATAGGAAATAAATTCACAACAAAATCAATTTACCATGGAATCTTATGCTTTTATAACAATCAAATTGATAGAGATCCTCTTAAAAAAAGGGAGTGATTGTTGCATTTACTAGAAAAGTTGCATATAATGCAAATGGAATTGTAGTACATTCAACAATACACCTACCCTTGAAAGAAACACACATGCTACCATTGAGCCCAAGCATATTCATTTCTTGAATAAAGGATATGAACAAATTCACTTGTTGTTGATCAATGAAGCATCATTAATAGGTTCTCAAATGCTATATAACATAGACAACGACTTAGAGAATTTTTGCACAGACCAACGTTGCCTTTTGGAAACATCGACATGATATTTTTTGGTGACCTTTGTAAAGAATAGCTTATCAAAGTCTCTTGGATATTTGAACAACCAATTTTTTACCATAAAAAATGCCATACAATTTTTCAAAAATGGAATGTCCAATTATTTTATCTAAAGCAAGGCATGAGACAAAGAAACAAAATTTTCATATCTATTCTCAATAGAATTAGAACTTGCTCTCAAAGATAAGAGGATATCAACTACTTGAACAAACATTTATATAGGCAACCACCAAATGATCCAAAGTATTTATAGCATTTTCATAGGAACCAACACACTAAAGAACAAAGTGAAAAAAATTACTATTTGTGCAATCAATAACATATACTTTAAAAGCACAGGATAACAAAACAAGCCTTTATGAAACAATTGGTTTTGAAAACAAAAAAATGGAGATACCTTTAATAAATGTCCTAAAGAAAAATATATTGGTTGAGGTAATTGGAGGAAACTATGCAGAAGAATATGGATTGATCAATGGTGCAAAAACTATCTTTAGGAACTACATAGAAGACAAATTGGATATTGTTTGCATTGAATTCAAAGATCCTAGAATTGGTCTAGTGCAACGACAATGTGCAATTTGTTCACAGATGGATTTTTTCTAATTAGACACATATCTCAAGAGTTTGTAAACTAGTGGCTTTAACAACAAAATCCAAATTGTTCGACAACAATTTCATGTCCAATTAGCATGTGCATGAACAATACACAAATCACAAGGTTTAACAATGGATGATGTAGACTTTGACACTTTTGTAATTAAACAACATGGATATGTCTTGTAACACTTTCATGTGTTAGAAACATTGAATCATTATATATTTTAAGCAAATTGTGAAAAACAAATATTAATTTATCTAACAAAGTTGCCACTGGAATTAAAAGACTCAAAGTAGATGCATCTTGGGGATTTAAATATATCTTGCATTCAATACCAAAATAAAAATATCTTCTCATTTTCTCATTGAACACATGAAGCTTTCAATTGCACATTGAAAATATTATCACTATCCATGAGCTAATGGAAGTTAAAATCTTATGTTTCCAAGAAACACATATGAACCTTATTGAAGACAATAGTTTTATTGCCAACCAGGGATGATTTTAAGGAACCATACTTATTTAAAAGTGTGTAAATGTTGGCGAATATTACCAATTCTTAAAACGCCAACTTAAAATGATTGGCGATAGTTTTCAAAAAATATTTTAATTTCCATGGATTTTATATCGTTTATATAATAATTTGGTGATTTTTAGGGTGAAAAATTTTTACCCCATCAAAATTGGGCAAAACAGGGCTTCAAAAAATGCAAAATGACGAATCTTTTTTGGGAGAAAAACATGGAAAAATAGCCCATTGGGCTAAAATTCGCCCCTAAAATTATCCCTGTTGCCAAAAAATAAAATTGTGAAAGATCGGGAACAAATGAAATAACATATTACCATTAATATCTAACGTATCCAAACTATCATGGAAACAAAAGCATCAAAATAGATAAGTAGATCAAACAAAAGAAACAAGAGGAGAGATTCACATGGTAAAATCCCAGGTGGGGAAACATTCATGAAAGTAAAGTCATCTTATTCTTTTGAAAACTCTTCCATAATACATCTATCCAGAAAATGGATGATCTGGAAAAAGAACCCATTGGGTCCAGGATAAATATCAATACCATAAGTTAATATCCCCACTTACATGATTTGAGACTAATGACATCAATTTATAGTACCATGAAAAACTTGGACCATTGATCATAAGAAAAAATCAAGGGTGGAGATAAACCAATACATGATAATCACATCAAGAGATGAGGGATACGTGGTGGATAAGAATGACCTATTAGTGTATGTCAATGTTACTTGACAAATAGGTTGCCACCTAATAACTACTAAACTATCTCCATGTGCACATGCACAATATTACAAAATTATAGTGAGGCCAAGTTACATGTATAAGTTCCCCAAAGATGATGTTATAACGATTATCATAATGACACTAAGTACAAGATTACATCAAGCCACTAGACAAAATTACAACCCATTCTAATGTCCCCCCTTAATGTTGACTAAAGGAATGAGCGCTTGAGCCAAGAAAGGAGATGTGTTACATAAGAATAATAGACCAATAATGTGAGAAATCTAAGATATCACAAATCTAATTATGCCTTGTTATGTATACGAATGCCTTAGAATGGTATTCTCACAACTATCATAATGATATGATATACAACAATAAACGTGGTCAGTTGAAAATAATTACATCATAGTTGGAAGAAGATGGAATTACATTACATTCCTGCTTAATGACAACTTCAAACATCCAATGGATGAAGTGGCAAATAGAGCTCCAAACTTCACTTCTATAAAGGATAAGTTGTTGAGTGGAATAATGTAAGAAACCATAAATAAGCTATGACCAAATACTCTATAAGGTGCAAGAAGAAGACACTATCACTAACTCATATGGAAGAAAATACGACGGCGAGAATTGACATTTAGAAGAAAATCATAAAAAGTGTCGAAAGTTACATGCATTTTTTGTTTTGTTTTAAATCCTAAATTTCATTGGATGTGCAATGTTTCGTCGGATACCAAATGGTTGACAAAATAATAGTGTTAAAAAACCAATAGTTAACTTAATGATTGCTTTTCCCATTCGTACACCCGAATATATAATAGATTTGACATCGTTTCTATACTTGCAATGGTTTTTAAAGGTTGTAGGGCGTAATTTGTGAGGAAAAATGTCACATAACATTCATCAAGTAGGCTAAGGAGACGTGGGATCTGCATCAAGGGTTTGAAAGGATAAAAAATATTACTTCCCCTATGAAGATGCAAGGGCTTGAAGATAAGGATACTTCTAATAACAATAGCTAAAAGACATTGTAGCATGTATTCACACGCTAAAGGTGGGCATGGATATCATCCATTAGTAAGTTATTCATTATATGTGTGTGTATTGCATATTGTTTTTGTAAATGTTTAACCCTTGAGTTCTTAATATATCTTGTCAAAATGTTTAACACCCCTAATCCCTCAACTATAAACCCCTTGTAAATTAAACCGTGGTTTCCAACTTGGGATGGGGAAAGTTTCCATCCACTTCAAAATTGCGCCCTTCAAGTGATATTAAGAAAGAATATGACATTATAATGATGAAGGAAAAATAATATCAATATGTTTCTTTTATGGTTATTGTGACTATATATCTCAAAAAGTGTATCTCTTCCTACATGTGAAGAAAAGTTATTTTTTCCTATATTTTTTCAACATTTTCTTAAAAATATTGATAAATTGCACAAGATTCATCGTTGATTAGTTGTATTTGTTTCTTGGTCTCATATAAGTTGTATTTGTTTTCCTATATTATATTTTTAAACATTGGTATCATTTAAATATTTGTTGTATACACTAATATTACTTTATTTTTTGTATCTGTAAATATTGGCCCCCCTAGGGCATTGCTCGAGGAGGAAGAGGTGTAGTCTGTACAAGATCATATTCAAGTACATGGAGAGAATATTGAGAATCAAGCTATTGATCTTATGGAATAATATAATAATGTCGATAACGAAGATGAAGAAGATGAAGAAGACGGGACAAATAGATTTATCCATGAAACATTTAATAATGTTGGAATTGATGATGATTTCAACCATTTTGATGGTGCTTATGATATACATGTACTTCAGAGGGCTAATGAACCTCTTCATGAAGGCTCAGAAACACGCCTTATCTCTGCTATATTGTTGCTGGTGAACATAAAGGTTGTAAATGTTTTGTAAAACACATGTGTCACACATATCTTAAGGTATGTAATATATTTTGTGATATTTAGTACATGACTAAAAAGCTTTCCCTTTTTCCTCTATTTTTAAAGTTAGTTGATCATCATCGACCATAACATTTTGATGTAATATGTATGACTTAGATTCTTTACATTAACAAGTGTTTTTTTTTTATGTTGTATATTGTTAGGTGACTTTATGTTACCACTGTCAAATGTTTTACTTCGCACATATTGATATTTACATGCTTTATTGAAATATGTTGGAATGGAGTATCAAGCTATCCATGCATGTTCTAATAATGATATTGTATATTATAGAGAACATGTATCAAAAGAGAAAATACCGAAATTTGAAGAGGGTAGATATCTAGTCGATAAAGTAACAAAAAAGGTGTCCCACAAGGTCCTTCGTTATATTCCCAGAATTCTGCATCTGCAAGAATTGTTTAGGTGCAAAAGTAGAACACAGTTAATGGATTACCATGCAAAGAACATAAGAGAATATGGTGTTCCTCGAATGCATGCATATGAATCTATGCTTATGAACATAGAGGAATGATGTCCAAAGTTTAAAGAAGAACCTCGTAATATTAGGATTTCATTGGTAGTTGACGACGTCAATTCATTTGGAGAGATTAGATATGTTAACTTGGTGTGGCATGTTTTTGTTATTAACAAAAATATTCCTCCAAGGATGCCAATAAATAAGGATCACACATTGTTGGAAATGATTGTTCGAGGTATTAATTTGTTTAGAATAATATTTTTTTAACATAGTAACATCTCAGTTGTGTTGTTTGTTTCATGATTATGTGTTATGTTTTTCTGTTTATTAATATATGATCAATTATGTTTAAAATAATTCCTTATATATTTTTATTTACTCATGTATGTAGTAATTATGTATTATGTGTTCAATGAAATAGGTAAATACCAGGTCAAATATATGAATGTATATATAGAGCTTATTATCTAGGCGTTAATATAGTTATGGAGGGGCGTGATTATGCATGATATCTCTAGACCCAAAAATGCACAAAGGGAATTTCAATTCCATGTGGTACTTGTATGGACAATTCACAATGCCCTAGGATAACACATTTATGTGGTATGTTATAATAATGTTTCCCTGCACTTCAATGGTGTTTAATTTTATGAAGATTATATCATGCATGTTTTTTAAATAATCCCTTCATTATACATACTTAAAATTATTGATATACAAATTAATACATTTCTTGTAGGTCTTCAAACAAAGGGTAAATTTGCATGTACAACTTGTGGTTCTCAGATGAAATCTTGTAGTTCAAGAAGTTTATGAAAGGAGGTGTTTGATGAGTATAGGAATTTCCTTTCTAAGAACCATAGGTATCAGACAAATGAAAAATATATTTTCAATGGGAAAGAAGAGGCTAGACAAAAACCACGAATAATGACACCTCATCTATGGAAGAAGCAATATAAAAGATATTTATATCATCAAGGTATGGATCAAATTGTCTACGTATCATATGCATGAATTGTTTCGAATATTTTATATTTTTAATGCATTTTGATCGCTTTACTATTTTTCAAGTGTTGTTCTAATATCTTTAATTATGCTTCATATTGAAGGTCGTGATCAAGGCATCAATAATGAGGTGATTCCACGAGGAATGGAAATTTATACCAAGCAATAATATAGGCTCCCCTACTATGAGAATCTAGAAAATGTTCATCTCTTTGATACAATGCACATCGGGAAGAATGCAACATATACCTTATGGAAAAAATTAGATGGAAGGAGAGATAAAGAAAAAATAACAAAGATTTGCAGTGACATTAAGGAGGCCAATCATGCAACGAAAATTGTAATTTGTTTAAATAGTGATGGAGACTCCCAAAATATAAGCTTCCTTCAGGCTACCATGGTTATTGACAGAGAAGCAAGGAAATGATGTTAAAGAGGTTATTGGGAAAATTCAAATTTCCCACTAGAGTTTCTTCAAACATGAAGAATATCCTAACAAAGAAAGGTGAATTAGTTTGGGTAAAAACTCATGACTGGCATACCCTCATTAAGGTAATTATTTTTGTGTATATATTTGTATACTGGTGAAACATCTTGTTAGTTTTTTTTTTCTCTAATAATTAATTTGGGAATAAATAATGATTGATCAATTTTTTTGGTTACAGTATGTTATACTTCTAGCTCTCCCAAAAAACTTTGAAAACAATGTCAAATAAATTATATATGATATGGGAAAATACATGAGGTAAGTGGTGATTTATATGCAAAGTGCAATCTGTTCGTTAATTTAGTGTACTACTTATTTTTTACTCCATGCATGTGTTTAACTTGTAATGTAATATATATTTTTTGTTGAAACTTGTGATTTTATTTCATCATTTGTAGATGGGTGTCATCTAAAGAAATAGATCAAGAAGTTATAAAGTATTGGAGGAAAAAAATTCCTTGTCTAATGTGTAAAATGAAAAAGTATTTCCTCCGTCATTTTTCAATGCACAAGAACATTACCTCATACACCAAGTTGAGGAGATTGAAAAGTGTGGACCTGTACACATAAGGTCAATGTGGATGGTTTAGAGGAACTTGAAATCACTTAAGGATTTGGTCAGACAAAGAGAACATCCAGAGGGTTATATACTAGAGGGATATATGGTGTATCAAACCATGGTTTATATTACTCAATATAGCCCTCAAATAGCTGCAAGTATTAATGTGGATCACATTTGGGATGTCAGATCCATCAACAAATTTGAAGGGGATCACATGTTGGGAAAGGTAGAATGAGGAAAATCAGATGTATGTATATGGAAGATATTTATAATACATTTGAATTATTGTTATTATATATGTATTAATTATTTAATTTTTATTCTTTCTATATAATCCATTATTAATATGAATGTATTCCTAGGTTAGTAGCTATATGCGAATTATTTATTATAATACAATTGGTTCAGAGTGGGATGCAATAGATTTATACATCACAAACAATATTGATTGGTTGAAGGTATGGATTGAATGATGTAAATAATGTAATAATGGTAGGTTAACATGGGAAGGTGTGTATACATTTATCAGAGAATCTAAACTTAAATGAGATACAAATCTTACTAAAACAGAAATTGATGTAGCACATGGTTGAAAAGATAAACATGAAATCACTTTCACCTATACAACTACTTAGTTTTTCTAATATTATATTGATTCATATGGCCTATTTTTTTTTAATTTGCTTAATATCCAAGTATAAATATGTTTATGAATTGATAATATGTGTTTTTTACGTGTCTAGCATATTGCAGTTGAAACACCACAAGGCTCTGTGGTGCGATGGCCACAAATTTCACATCAAAAATTTGGATGAAAATATGAAAATTTATGATAGTGGGATAACTCAAGTATTTCATGTTACTAATGTTTCCTCTAGGATTGACAGACATCCCCGAGAATATGAAAATCGATACTATGGGTTTTAGGATAATATATTTGAGTGTGACTTTAATTCCTTGAAATTAGTTTTGTTCGACGTCAAATGGTACAAGATATGAATGAACGAACATGATCATGATAGAAATATTATTCAACATGATAATGGGTTTACCATGGTTAATACAAGGAATGTTGAGCGAGGATTAGAGGCATATGTTCTTCCAAGCCAATGTAAAAGGTATTATACTTATATGTTCCAGGTAGAGCGACTTGGTTGTATGTTGTTAGATATGATCCAAGAGGAAGGATAGTAATGCATATTGTAGTGAAAGAAGATGATATTGAAGAAGAATATGAGGTAGAGGAGCAGTTAGTTCATGTTTCAGATAAATATGTCGAAGAAGATCAAGGAGATGTGTGAGACAATGTTCTGGATGAAGATGATATTGACGATGTGTCGGACAAAGAACTTGAAGAAGTCAAACAAATGTAGGAGAGCATGGTTTAGATCATCATATAGACGATGATGATATGATTAGAATTGACGATAGTGGTGATGATGCTGATATGGCCAATCCTTTCAACATGAACTCTGAACCAGATGACATAAATGAGGAGTTGGATGAAGAAGAATATTAGTGATATCAAAATGTTGAAATGAAGATGGTATGTATTTTAATATATGTTTTCATTTTGTTTGTTCTCTTTCATATGTATTTATATGGTTTTTTCTCATGGCATTTGTATCCCACAAGATTGCCTTGAAACCCATGTTCACCCACTTGACCATGTTTAGCTCGATTTGTTTCTTTTAAAATTCTTTCGATATGTACAAGTCATTGTTTCCCATGTATAGTCCAAGTACAATGTCTTCGAGTTGTTTCTTTTAAAATTATTTTGAGACGTACCTTCATGCAATATCTACCACAAGGAAAATAACATCGATGACTATACGAGAAATTAATAAATTGCACAGTCTTCATCAATTATTTCTTGTCTTTGTTTTTTATCTCATCTAATTTCTTTGCTCCATATATAGAAGTACAAAACCATTACTTAAAAAGGAAATGTAGTGTAGCTAACACTTTCTTCTTGCCTCCAATCTTATGGACCTAATTGGGGGCATGATGCATATTGGTTTTGTATGCCATATGCGATGAATATAAATATTAGTATGACCATGAAACAGATGGGGTATTGTGGGAGTTACATGCAATATGAAAACCCTTGAAATTTCAAATGAAACTAGGCCAAGATAAGATATATAGAGAAATGTTCGATGTCTAAGTCATCTTTGAGTTTAGAAACCATCCTATATAATCAAGGCATGGGACCCAATTTTCCATGTCAAATTAAGGTTCATACAAAAACTGTTTAGAAATGCTTTAACTTTGGACCCATCCACAGGACATTGTTTCCCATGTCTAGTCCAAGTACAATGTCTTCGAGTTGTTTCTTTTAAAATTCTTTCGATATGTACCTTCATGCAATATCTAGTGCAAGAGAAATAACATCGATGATGATAGAAGAACCTAACAAATTGAACATATTCATCAATTATTTTTTGTCTTTGTTTTTTTATTATCTCATATAAGTCTTTTTCTCCACGTAGAGAAGTACAAAACCATTATTTAAAAATGAATTTTCTTCTAGCTAGCGCCTTCTTATTGCTACCAATATCATGGGCCTAATTGGGTGTATGACACATGTTAGTTTTGAACATAATGGAAAATGAATATAAAGGCCATGATGACCACAATGTGGATGGGGTATGATGGGAGTTCCATGCAATATGACAACCCGGGAAAGTCCAAATTAAACTAGGACAAGATTGGAGATATAGATTATTGGCTAGTGTCTGAGTCATATTTGAGTCTGGAAACCCTCCCATATCATCAAGGCATGTGAACAATGTGTCCATGTTAAATTATAGTGCATACATAAACCGTTTGAAAAAAGTTTAACGTTGACCCCATCCACAAGTCATTGTTTCCCATGTCTAGTCCAATTATAATGTCTTCGATTTGTTTATTTCAAAATTATTTCAAGATGTACCATAATGAAATATACTGACCGCAATGGAAATAACGTCGGAGATGATACAAGAACTTGATCAATTGCACAATATTCACCAATTATTTATTTCCGTTGTGTTTTTATCCCATCTAAGTTTTATGATCCATATAGAGAATTACAAAACCATTATTTAAAAAGGAATTGTATTCTATCTAGAACCTTCTTCTTGCCAACAATATCATGGGCCTAATTAGGTGCATGACGCATGTTGGTTTTTAATGGAACAGGCAATAAATATAAAGATAAACACGACCATAATATAGAAGGGGTATGATGGGAGTTACATGCAATATGACAACCTGAGAAAATTCAAATGAAACTAGGACAAGATCGAAGGTATAGAGTATTGGCCAGTTTGTAAGTCATTTATGTGTCTAGAAACCCTCCCATATTGTCAAGACATGTAAACAGTTTGTCCATGTCAAATTTTGGTGCATATAGAAACTGTTTGAAAAAAAATTAACGTTGGCCCAATCCACAGGTCATTGTTTCCCATGTCTAGCCTAACTACAATGTCTTCAAGTTGTTTCTTTTAAAATCCTTTCGAGATGTACCTTCATGCAATATCTAGTTCAAGGGAAACATCGTCAATGATTATACAAGAACTTGACAAATTGCACAATCTTCATCAATTATTTCTAGTTGTATTTGTTTTTTTCTCTCATTTAAGTTTTTTACTCCACATAGAGAAGTATGAAACCAATATTTAAAAAGGAAATGTACTCTAAATAGAACCTTCTTATTTCCACCAATCTCATGGGCCTAATTGGGTGCATGGCAAATGCTATTTTTGAAGGAGAAAGGAAATTAATATAAATATCAACATGATCAACATGGCCACAACACAGATGGGGTATGATGGGAGTTACATGTAATATGACAACTTGAGAAAGTTCAAATGAAACTAGGACAAGATCAAAGATATAGAATATTAGTCGGTTTCCAAGTTTTCTTTGAATATGTGTTATAGCTCAAAATGACACATCTCTTCCTATGACCACTTTCCCATGATTCCATCTCATGTTGACACTTCCATGACGACACTTCATGAAAGTCATTGAAAGTCATTGAAAAAATACCTAACTTGGTGGAACCATATATTGAGTTTTCTAACTCTGTTTGACCTCATCTCTGCACCGTTGGAAAGGTATTTCTGTTAGCTAAAACATTTTAGAAGACACTAAAGTCTGAAAATGAGTAGAAATGCCATAAAAATGAGTTTTTTTGATGAATGCGAGTTTCCTTAAGGAAACCCACGTACATACATGAATTGCTCTATATAATACCCCCGTACGCCTTAAATACGTGAATTTCTGCATTACAACCCACGTATGCCTCCTCGTGTATGCAACAATTGTCTCTGTAACCCGCGTACGCCTCTTGAAAATGTCAAAAAAATACGTATTTTGAAATTCGGGTAGTTTGGGTAGTTATGCAACTGAATCCTTCAGTTGTAACTACTTTGTCTTCAACCCTAACTCTTCATTAAGCATATAAATAGAGGTAGGGAGGTCCATGAGAGGAGACTTGAATCTTTGCATTGTTATGCTGAAGGATTTGGAGCTCTCTTTTCCCACACCTTTTCCCTAGAAGCATTCTCCTTGTGTTGCAAAGCTTGGAGGCTGAGTTCCTTGGAGAAGAGAAGCAGGAGAACCAGATCAAGGTTTTGTGAGGTACTGAACTTGAAGAGAAGGTATACTTGTACTTGTTTCCAAGATTAATAAAGATGTGATGTCCTTCTTCTTCCCAAATCATTGTTCAATGTATGATTGAATCTCTATTTATGATCAGATGTTGATGTTAATCAGATTATTATTTCATGTTTCTTTGATTATCATTAATTTATATGTGGTCATATTGGTTTGAGGAAGGTATAATTCATTTTGCAGGTCTCGGAGCATGAGGAGCAAGAGGAGCAAGAAGAGTATTGAAGGGCTGCTTGGATCAACCTTCGTTTGGCTAAGGTATGAACCATTATAATCTTTGAATCTTGCTTGTATTTACTTGCAGAAGCATTTGCATCCACCTTTCAACCCTAGTGCGTTGATAGCCTCTTAAACCCTAGCCATAGGATACTTTCCTTTACAACAGAACTGGCAACTCCACTGGGGAGAACCTTGTCTGTTTGGGGTTTTGCTGTATTTCTTTCAGTCTTTTGCATTGGTTTCAGGTCTTTCTTGTCACTTAGGAACACTTTATCAGTCTGATAAAACACCTCCCCTACCTTCCTAAGGTAGTTTTTGACCTTTTTTGGGATTTGTTTCCACCCATACACGAGTTGCAGACTGAACAGTCACGTGTCCGGTTCAGTACACAAGACTTTCTATACTGTAGACCCACATATGATATGTGACTTGTCAATGGTACAACCCACGTGTGCTTGTACACGCGACTTGCTGTATTGTCAACCCGCGTATGACACGCGACCTGTTAGTAGTGAAACTCGCGTATGCCCCTTTAAACAATGTTTTTTCCTCATTTTTGTGGTTTCTTCTATTGTGGTGGGCTGTTTGGTAGGTATTTTGGTGTCCTCTGCAGGTGCGTGACTCCAGGGAGTTAGTGTCATCCCTTTTGGTTGTTCTTTATCTATGTGGTAAGCCTTTTTATAGCATTAGGGTTTCCTCTTTGCTCTTTCCCCCCACCTCCTTTGCTTGGCATGATTTTTGGCTTATATTTCTGGTTAGTCTATGTTAGTGATCTTTGTATGAGTTCATAAGCTTGTTGGTGTTTGTTTCCTTCTTCTTTTGTTGGTTCACTTCACTGTGCCAAAGTAGTTGAGTTGTCTCTTATGCAAGATTTCCTTCCAGGTAGGGTTTATACTAACTTTAGGGCATTCAAGAGTATGTTTGGTGGTTGTATAGCAAAGTTACTTTTGCTTTGTTCTTGTTATCTGCATACATTTAGTTTGTAGGTAGTTTTTCTTTTGCATTTATAAAAGAAAAAGAAAAAAAACACATGTTTGCTTTATATGCATGTAGATTAGGTTTTTTGTCTAGATTGCATGGCATATCAATGTTTTTGAAAAAAAATAAAAAGAATTTGTTCTTTTGTGGCTTTCAAGTTTCTATTTTGAAAAAGAAAGAGAATAGGTTTTGCTTTTTGCATTTCAGTTCTCTTTGTTTAGTCATTTTGTTTTAACTTTGAGTCAAAATACCACATAAGTTTCACCCCATTTACCCTCTAACTAAAAACAACCCTTAAAATAAACGATATAATTTAAAATTATTAGTAAGTTTTATTTTATAGGGTCATACACCAACTAGATCAGGCTAGACTTGTGGATTAGGGAGTTTTAACTCTCCACAAGTATTAAATTTCAAATGTAGTTGGCCAATCACTAGGTAAACCATTTTCTATGTTGATTGTATCTGGGAATATCCTCTCAAACGAGAGTTAAGCACGAGGCCACATGGAGGCTTGGACTGAGGAGATAACCCTTTGATTCCTTGCCAAAGCATAGACCAAGGTTTCTGCGCATCTGGGGATTCTGTCTTAGATAGGGTTTTGGGCTTTGCTACCCTTCCCATGCGTACGAACCAGGATTTTGACTGTCCCCCCAGATTGTCATTATAGTTAAGGTAGCCTTTAGTCTCTTTGACATATAGGGTTCATATACAGGTACACCAGAAGGCTATTTCTGGTTGATCTTGGACGGGCTTGGAAGGTAACCCCGATAGAAGGCGTGGGAGGGCGGTGGGTGATTCCTCCGCTTGTGCCTAAGAACATCTACAGGAATTCCAAGTAACTGTCTATCAGCTTTCTTTTGGAAAGCATATCTTATACCTGTTTGTCTGTTTGGCTTTAGGAATTTTTTAGTGAGTTCTATGTGGTTTGTTTGTACTTAGTGTGCCTTTAGGTGTGTGCTTTGTAATTTTGGTTGCCTTTCAACCTCAGACTTTGTCTCCTAGTTTTAAAATATGGATAACACCCCCTTGAATACCAACCAAGAGATCCCCATGATGGGAAATCCTTGTACTATTCCTCTCATAGGGAATGTTGGTGTTCCTTTGATGGCCACCTTGAATCTGCCTGGATTCACCCTAGGGCTACCGGTGTGGTTGTTTTCCACTTCAATTGTCTTGAATGCCCCTGATGCTTCGCAAGTAAGCTCCTTATATCAAGGGAATCAAAACACTGGTTGATTCTCCTACTCCTTCTACCTCATGCGGTGAAAGTACTGATACTAGTAACCAATAGTATAAAAGGAGTAAAAGAAGGAGGAATAGGAAGAAGGCATGTAAGCAACCGGGCACCCGTTCAACCTCTACAAGTCAAGTTGAACCTCACCACCCAGCCTCTGTAGTTCATGCTGGGGGCACCTATCCAACCTCTGTAGGTCATGTTGGATCTAAGCACTCAACCTCTGCAAGTCAAGTTGATCTTCACCATCCAGCCTCTGTTGATCATGCTGGTGGGATCCTTCCAACCTTTCCAGGTCACTTCGGATCCAGTCACTCAACCTCTGTAGTTCATGCTTAGGGCACCCATTCAACCTCTAATGTTCAAGTTGAACCTCCCCATCCAACCTCTTCAAGTCATGTTGGATCCATCCAACCAGCCTCTGTGGTTCATGCTGGGGGCACACACTCAACTGTTGCAAAGCATGTTGATCCTAACCATTCAGCCTCTGTAGTTCATGCTGGTGGTTCCCATCCAACCTCTATAGCTCATGTTGGACCTAGTCTTTCAGCCTCTGCAGGTCATGCTGGGGGTAGTCTTTCAGCCTCCGTGGTTCATGCTGAAGACAATCCATCAGCCACTACGAGCCATGTTGACACTGTTGAAAAGAATACCCGTTCAAAACACAAGCCCAAGTTTCCTTGTAAGCTTTGTGAGGAGACCACCCGACTTATAAATTCCCTTCTATTATGGAGGTGCGAAGAGTTTGGTTTCATGTTCATCCCGTTTTTGAACATCTTGAAGTCTCTCAACAACCAACATCTCTTAGTCAGGTTGGACCCAGTCACCCAGCTTCTGTAGTTCATGCCGGGGGCGAACTCTCAGCCTTTGTAGGTCATGCTGAGAGAAAATAGTCAGCCACTGCTAGTCATGTTGACACCATTGAGAAAACTAGTTGTTCAAAGTGCAAACTTAAGTTCCCTTATAAGCTATGTGAGGGAGATCATCTTACTCACCAATGCCCTGCTATCGCAGAGGTGCGAAGAGTGTGGTCCAAGACTCAAGAATTTCCTTCTCTTGAACAACCTATAGTTTCTCAAAAACCTACTCAACCTTTGGTGTGGTTGAAACAATCTCAGCTTTGGTCAATCCCACTCTTCTTTCAGAGAGTGATCTTGATGTGATTGAACCAATGTCATCTTTGGTCAATCCCACTCTCCCTTCGGAGAGTGACTTTCACGAAGCGGTTGAATCGATTCCATTGTTGATCAATCCCACTCTTCCTTTGGAGAGTGAAGTGTCTGCTAGTCACATTTTCTTCAGTTCTAGTTTAGAAATTACTGAATAAGGGGGCACTGAACTCGTTTTGGATCAACCCCCACCAAGCTCTCCAATTGCTTCCTTTGATTGGGGTAGCCTAGTTGAGCCGTGCCTTCCTTCTGATGCACCTTTCCAGATAAAGGTCAAAGTTGAACCATACACTATTTCTCATTGTATTGTTGATGAAGGAGCCTCAGTTAGTATTTTGTTTGCTCATGCTTGGCGAGGCATGGGATCTCCCAGCCTTGTGTCGACTGCTAGTTAGTTACTGGCGTTTGATAGAAGAACTTGTATAGCCTTGGGAATTCTTGCTCAAACACCTGTTACTTTGTGTGGGAAGACCATCTTAGTTGACTTCATGGTGATAGAAGACCCCTTGGACGTGATTATGTCTATGCCATGCAAGTTGTGGTGTCAACATTCTTTTGTGTGATGTACTTTAATCATGGCGAAGAAATTGTCACTATTGATCAGTTGGATTTTCTTGATCCCTCTCCTAACCCAACTAAAGACCAAGTCTTTCCTTTATTGATTCCCAGTGTTTCTATAGACATTTCCCCAGCACAGGTGAGCTATGTGGCCTCATGTCCTTTGTGTTCAATTGCTACTAAGAAGCAGCCTCTGTTTTAATGCTTATCTTATCGGGACTTGTTCCCAGCAGTTGACCAGGTGAGTCATCCTATATAGACTGTGGAGCTTGCTCTCCACTTTGTCGATCCATTTGAAAGTTTAAACATGTGTCCTATCTTGGATGATCTCCTTCCTTTGGATGAAGTCTTCCTAGAGTCTTTGATACAGTCTACTCTTCTGTTGGATGTTGGTTCAGTTGTGCCTAAGTCTAACCCTGATTTGCCTAGTAATCATGACCTTTCTTCTTATGTTGGTCTTGCTGAGTCTTTAGACTCTTTCTTTGAGCAGCAAGTCAGTGATCTTGATGAGTTTGATTTTTCTTATGAATTTTTCAACTCCTATGATACTGAGTTTGTTCCTGTAGACTCTATCTCCCTTGTTGATTTTTGCTCTCCTTCTAAGGTTGATCTTACTGATTATAAACCCTCGAGCCTTGGTGCTATAGAATCTTCTTCAATTGATTCTACCTTGACTTTACCTTTTATAGAAGATAGCAAAGTCGCAAGTTTTTTTGCCAAAGTGACCAACATCGGATATTTTCTTCTGAATATGATCCTGATGTTGTTGTTTCTTGGAGACAGGATTCTTAGTTGGATTCACAACTATTTACTAGCCTTGTCTTGTTTTTCAAGCTGTAAATGCATTTGCACGTGCCCTGCTCGTGCTTATGAGCATGATTCCAGCTTCCACACTTTTAGCTCGTTGTATAAGCCCTCATCTTTGTTCTCATCGTCATTAAGGCTTGTATCATTTTTCCTTTGCAACTTGACACCCTTTACCTTGAGGAGATGTTCCCAGAGTGTCTTTACCTTGCTCTTGTTCCTTGCATTATGTATAGGTTTGTTCCTTGTGCTTGGAACTAGTTTCGCTTGCCCCTGACACTCATCTCCTCGCATTTAGAACATTCTTTCTGCTCTCCTTCGAGCTCGTTAAAAACAGTAAGAAGGTCGCGAGTTGACTTTTCTGGACTCGTTAAAACTTCAGGGTAAATATATTGAGTTTCTTTAGGCCCAGGTTTGAATCCTCAAAATAGACTTAACTACCAAGTAAACTTGTCCATTCAAGCTTGTTAAGAATATGTGAATGGGCATCCACATTGGTGGTAGGTTATCACTTTCTCAGATCATGTGGAATAATATGAGAAAGGAACACTCTCTTTTTTTTGGAATTGAGAAGAGTGTTCTCAGGTATAGGTTTATCACTTTTCTAGGCCTGAGGGATGAAACTTACGGAAAAGGAACCCCCGGTATGAGCCTAGTTTTCTCTTTTTTGTGCTCTGGACCAAAACATGAAATAGATTCCGAGTGTACTTTATGTCTTTGTCATGCTCGTTAAACCCTAAACAACAAAGCATCAATTTTATTGTTGTAAGCCCCGTTTCTCGTAATCAAATGGATCTTTCCAAGTGATCTTGCCTTCCTTCACACTCATTAAACTTAGGCTATATGCTAATTTTGAAGGAGCGTTGGGTAGGTGGTAATTTAACCTTTTTCAAACCTTCTTGACTAAATACGAAAAAGGTGTGCCTTACTTCTTCGAAAGATAAGAGAGTTCTTCTATGGTTTGTTTTATACTTTTTCGGCCTTAAGAGACTAAATTGGATGAAAAAGCACCCCTTGGAGTCTTCTTTGTAGTTTTCAGACTCTCTAAACTATGAAAACACTGTCGAGCATGTACTAGTTCGGGCTTGTAAATTCCACGAGTCAGTGCTTTATCAAGCATTATTCTGTCTTTTCTTCGAGCTTGCCAAAAATGAAGATGGTCCCGAGTTTGATTTCTTGGACTTGTTAAACCTTTACAAGAAAGAGGGGAAAGGAAGTTCATTCACATGTATTTTTATATCATGGAAGCAAGTCTTGTTTCTTTGAATAAAGCACTAGTTTTGAGTCTATCAACAGTTGGGTCGTAGTTTTTTGATCTTATCCCGATTCAACGTTTTTACTCCTCTAGTTGGTTTCTTTTCCAATTATATGGGGAATCTGTCAATGTCTCCTACATTGCAGATTTGTTTCGTTGGTCCTTTTGCGTCAAAATCTACCTAAGTCACTTTTGTATCATGCTCACTGTTCAAGGATTAAACCTTTGTCGGCCATTCTGCAGTTGCCTTGATTTACCTGGTACCAGTTCATTACAACATGTCTTCGGCGGTCCTTGTCGTGAAATTCAATACCAATTCCAGATCCAATTACTCTTTGATTTACCTCATGTTGGATAATGAAGGATTCCTTAATGCCTTCCTTCCAACGGATCTCTTCCTATCGACTGCAACACCTATTGCTCTGGGAATGAGATTTAGAGTTTTATGACAGTACCTTGGGGATTGTTGTCATAAGTGGCAATTTCCCTCACTATTGGGTAGTAGGAATACCTTAATGTCTCATACTCGATGGATTCTTAAAGTGTTCAACTTCAAGTCCTTGTATTCACACTTGTTAGAATGTATTAGGTGCCTTGGGGACCATTTTTATTAATGGTGGTTTCCCTCGCGTTTGTTAACAGTTCACATTATTGACCAGTAATCAAAAGGTTTCCTCCATGTTTGAATTCAACTCCTTTATTTGCATGGTTAGGATTTGTAACTTTTGGGCAGTTTAGATTGAAGACCTTGGGCCAATAGTAGCATTGTTATTTTTTGCTATTGCCCAAGTTGCACAAGACGTTGTTACATTTTATATGACATTTTGCTGAGACATAGATCCACCTTGTATTTTTGTGGCTATGATCGATTATTGAGCATGGATCCACCTTGTTCATTTGTGGCCATGACTCCATTAGATTTGATATGGCGCCTTTTTGTATATTGAGCGACCATGATAGTTTCATCAGTTACACATATGTTGGATCCGCCTGTATCTTTATGGTGATGTTTTGTATATGGACTTGCATGTCCGAGAGATCAGTTTTTTTTAATATATTTATCTCTCTTTCAGGTACCTTTGCTCGAGCTTTTTGATCTTGGATTCTCTGCTCTCTCTATACTCTGTTGTTTCCTTTATAATGTATTTCGGCTATCATCTTTCCTTCTAACCTCATACATTAGGGGGAATCTGTTATATCTCAAAATGACACATCTCTTCCTGTGACCACTTTCCCATGATTCCGTCGCATGTCGACACTTCCATGACAACACTTAATGAAAGTCATTGAAAGTCATTGAAAAAATACCTAACTTGGAGGACCCATATCCTGAGTTCTATAAATATATTTGACCTCATCTCTACATCATTGGAAAGGTATTTCTGTTAGCTAAAACTTTTCAGAAGACACCAAAGTCTGAAAATGCCTAGAAATACCCTAAAAATGATTTTTTTTTGATGTATGCGAGTTTCCTTACGGAAACCCACGTACGTACGCAAATTGATCTATATAATACCCACGTATGCCTTAAATACATGAATTGCTGCATTGCAACCCACATATGCCTCCTCGTTTACGCGACTGTTGTCTCTACAACCCGTGTACGCCTCCTGAAAATGTCAAAAAGATACGTATTTTGAAATTCGGGTAGTTTGGGTAGTTATGCAACTGACGCCTTCAGTTGTAACTACTTTGTCTTCGACCCTAACTCTTCATTAAGAATATAAATAGAGGTAGGGAGGTCCATGAGAGGAGACTTGAATCTATGCATTGTTATGCTGGAGGATTTGGAGCTCTCTTTGCCCACACCTTTACCCTAGAAGCATTCTCCTTGTGTTGCAGAGCTTGGAGGCTGAGTTCCTTGGAGAAGAGAAGCAGCAGAACCAGATCAAGGTTTTGTGAGGTGCTGAAATTGAAGAGAAGGTATACTTGTACTTGTTTTCAAGATTAATAAAGATGTGATGCCCTTCTTCTTCCCAAATCATTGTTCAATGTATGATTGAATCTCTGTTTATGATCAGATGTTGATGTTAATCAGATTATTATTTCATGTTTCTTTGATTATCATTAATTTATATGTGGTCATATTGGTTTGAGGAAGGTATAATTCATTTTGCAGGTCTCTTGGAGAAAGAGGAGTAAGAGGAGCAAGAAGAGGATTAAAGGGCTACTTGGATCAACCTTCGTTTGGCTAAGGTATGAACCATTCTAATCTCTGAATCTTGCTTGTATTTACTTGCAGAACCATTTGCATCCACCTTTCAACCCTAGTACATTGATGGCCTCTTAAACCCTAGCCATAGGATACTTTCCTTTACAAAAATATGGAAACCCTCCCATATTGTCAAGGCATGCAAATAGGCTATCCATGTCAAATTTCGGTGCATACATAAATCATTTGAAAAAAAATTAACATTGGAACCATCCATAGGTCATTGTTTCCCATGCCTAGTTCAAATATAATATCTTCGGGTTGTTTCTTTTAAAAATATTTTGAGATGTATCTTCATACAATGTCTAGAAGAAGGGAAAAATGTCTATGATTATACAAGAACTTGATAAATTATGCAATCTTCATCAATTATTTCTAGTTGTATTTGTTTTTTTCTCTCATATAAGTTTTTTGCTCCATATAGAGAAGCACAAAACCATTATTTAAAAAGGAAATGTCGTCTATCTAGCGCCTTCTTCTTGACATCAATATCATGGGCCTAATTGGGCCCATGATGCATGTTGGTTTTGAACAACACATGATATTATTTAAAAAATGATTTTCACTAGATATTATTTTTAAATAAAAGAAATATAAGACTACTATTATAATGAAATATGAGTTGATTTTTCATAATAATATTATTTTTGTTTCATTTTGGCATGGGATTATAATTTTCTAAATGTTTATCACTTGTATTTCCATCCCGTACAGAGAAATAAAGGTCTGTATTTACAATTTACATACCCATAGAAAATATTGTACAATATTTATGCTCTAAGTAACATTGATTCATTAATATAAAATTACCTTCTTCTATCCTAATCATTTGGATTTGAATTGGAATTATTTGTAGAATGTCCAAAACCATCATCATATAGATTGGATTTTCCATTGTTATTAGAAAACCCTTGTGATTAATTTTATTCTATAGTTACATATAAATATAAGGGTTGAAAAAAATAAAAAATAAAACAGAAAAGAAAGATTATACAAAAAAGTATTCATCGAATTAAAAAATTATTGTTTAAAATATATAGTGTAATGAAACTGACTATCCTTTCCTATCCCATTCTAGAGAACATTATCCTATATCCTATAGGTCCATAAACCACCATAGAAATCCCCAGACTAACCTAGACACCCTAACCACCTACTTAAACTATTGAACCTAATATAACCTACACTAACCTAAACTACGTATCATACCTTACCAACCTTCACTAAACTAGATTAACCTAACTTAGATTTATTTATCCTAGCATAAATAAACTAAGTTACCTAAAAAACATGTACTAAACTACTAAAACTAGACTACCCTATCAAAACCTAGATTTTCATAGCCTACTCTAGACATCCCTAAGCTAAATTATTCTCTAACTTATCTTGCAATATACTAGCCTACCCTCTAGACTTCCATAACCCTCCTTATATATCCATAATCTAATAATACATATCATATCCTATACACGCCTCACCTAATTTAGAATAGACTAGCATAGCCTACAGTACATAGCCATGGACACTAACACTACCTATCAAGCCTCACTCCCATAACCTACCATAGGTATTCCTAACCTAACATATACAATATAGTTTTGTAGCCCATCCTCAATTGCATTAATATAACCTATATAGTCACATAACCTACCCTACAAAATAGTTACTAAACTTGGACAAAGCTTCAATAACTTACCCATAGCCTAACATGGCATGCAAAACCTACCATCTCAATAGTTACTATAACTTAACCTAGCATATCCTATCCTAGACTAAACATTTCCTAGCCTCACTAAAAACATTATACTAACTCTATTTTATTAGAATTATATTAAAAAAAAACACAAAACAAAATAAAAAAATAAATTAAAATTAATAACACTCACTAAACAAAATAAAAATAAAAATAAAACAAATTAAGATCTAAAAAAAATTATTAAAAAAAACAAACTAAAAATTTAAAAACAAAAAAAAATTTCAAAGTAAACCAAAAAAAATATTTAACATACCTCACATTTGTAGCATGCATGTGCCCCATCACTATTCTCAGCTTATCCTTCTCATAGTTAAATCATCCTGGCCAGGCCCGATAGAGAATCCCTCTCGCTGATTGTTCAAGCTACCCCACTAAACCCTTGTCTTGTCGGCTGTGAGAGATACCTCACTAAACCATTATCTCATAGCTAGCTGATTTACAGCTTGATTCGGACCCATGTCTCTTTCTCGTAGTTGATTCGATCTGCTCCACTAATCTCCTTTCTTATAGCTAATACATGACTCCTGTCTTGTATCTGACTCAGATTGGACCAATGGAGTTTTGACCCCATGATTGACCTAGTTGTCATTGTTTGACCTGCCAAACCATACCAAACCCTACGTTCACAAACCTTCCAATTTCCAAACCCTTCCAAACCTGCCAAACGCTAGTGTTCACAACCCCACCACCTGCCAAAGAAAATGATGGAGTAATTGGAGAGTCTAAGTCAAAGGAAAGTTAGATCAGAAATCAAAGAGAAAGATACCGTCCAGCTGCAAGGTGTCCATGACAAATTGCACAAAAAATCCAATTTAGAAAACTCAATTGAATAGCAATTTAGAAAACTCATCAGTGTTGACTATTTCTAAATTTTACATAACATGCTCTAGTTCTTGTCCTTGGCATTTTTTCCTAGAACATTTCTTCTTAGTACAATTTGTATTGCAGTTTGTATCTAGTGTGTGATATTGCACAGAGATCTTGAGCCGTAAAAACAAAATTTAAAAGTATAAATCATGTGCTTTCCATTTTTCCATTTGTGGAGAAAGAAGGGATAAAGTCCCATATTGATTTTTATTGGAGAGAATTTTTTTTTTTGAAGCTCTAGGATAATTTGCATTTTGTACAAATTCAATCAAAATTCTAGGACCATCAACATACATTTTAATTTTCAACCATATGCTTCACCTTAGTTATTAATGCCTCATGTTGGAAAACTGAGACGATGTACTCTTGGCAAGTACTAATCTTTGAAACAAGAAAACAACATGACTCTTTGAAACATTGTTTAATACAATGGCATGTATAAATTTAGAACCTTATTGTTTGTTGTCAAATTTTTAGAAGGTATGTTTCTTAGCTTACTCCATCTTCTAAAGTTTTATAACCAGTAAGTATCACTATAGGAAAATTATGTTTCTAGCATAGGAACAAATGAAGCATAAGGGATATAACATGCTTTTATGATTGTCATGGAAAATAGTATTAGTCAAATATTTCATAGTAAGGATTGTTTCTCTCAGTTCATTTATGTCAATGGGGGTAAAATTCATTACATCCATTCTATATAGAAACATAGAAAAAAATTTGGGATCGACTTGAGGACTCTACCACACCTAGTTCAATAAATAGATTTCTAAAAACTATTAAATCAAAAGGAATAATGCATATTTATGGAGCTCAATTAAAGGGCACATTACAACCATATCATTGACTTAATACATAAACCCTTCTCCCACCTAGACACAAGATTTCCTTCATACGAACCACGACAATCAAACTAAGTATACTCTTAGCATTGATAAACCTAATGTTTTCCAAAATACCTTATTTTCCACAAATTCATGATTTTTCCCAAGCTTAAAATATTTGAACCCCTATCTCAAGGAATGTGAGAAATAATTATCTTCCTACTTGGTGGATGATGGATCTATTTTCAACCCACTTTAGATGTTTGGGTTGACTCAAATTTATTCCTAAATGAACTAATCCATATTGCAAATCTCCATACTTATTACCAATACGTTCTAAATTTTCAAGAGCAACACTATTCTCATTTGCATGTATGATACTTTCAAACTTTGAAATCCTAAAGTTCAGACCATGCAAACATCCTTGTTGTGAGTAGATCATCCATGATGTTAGAAAAATATGATACATTTCTATCGAAGTCACCATATATAAACTACTATAGATCACTTGTATAATAAACTCAAACTCAAACATAGATCTTCAATTATGTTCTTGTGGTTTCCTAAAGATGTTTTGTCACAACCCTTATGACATTTGATATCTATATCTATTATTTAATGGAGAATTACATGATGTACAACTGAATAGGTATTTATCATATTTATCTTCATCAAGTGAGGAAATCTTAGGTAGAATAGAGGAAAGCGAGACATCTAGTAGGTCTAACAGGAAAAGATCAACTAAAGTTGAAAGTATCAGAAGAAAATTCAATAGACGCTTCAATTTTTTCTTGCTAAAGGGGAGTCATGTTCTTATGGTGATGAGAGAATAAACAACATTAAGATTCCCTTGAGTTACAAACATCTAGTGAAATGATGGGTACCCAATGATATTCCTCTAATAAACATCATTTTTTGTGTCTATGAGAGGATATACTGCATTGCTCGATTGTCACTAGATGGTTTGATGTTATTTTTCATGCATGTCATAAACGTCTATGACAACAGATTAACTGAATTGATGGAGTATGTTGGACCCTGTTACAACTACCTAGATTGGATACAACTAGTCAAATATACAAAAAGTATGTGAAGATATGGTGTAGCTGCAAATTACATACAACTAAAAGATAGGGATCATAATAAAGGTGAATCAATGTAATTTTATGGAAGGCCAAAAGAAACAGGGAATATCACAATATTTATAAACAATAGGTGACTTGCAACAACAAATAAGTAACCCAATTGTATATTTGAGGGAACATGAAGGAAACCATGTATTCGTATGTGCAATAAAATCAATAGTTGTAGGGAAAGAATTGTTGATTGACTACAATTTGATTCAAATAGATATAGACATTGCTATTATGGAGGAGGTACGTATACTATTTGTTGATGTTTGAGAAAAATCGGAGAAGATTGAACCCTAAAACTTTTATCAATCAATTTCAGCACATATGTCTCATAAATAAGCCACATGTGAATCTGATAAATATATCAGCCACATATAAATCTCATAAATATATCAGCCACATAAATAAGCTCCATAAATCATCCATATAAATCAATCAACCATAAGAGACAAGATATACCATGGGAAAACCCTCCAAACATAGAGGATGAAAAACCCAAAAATTCTTTGAGTATGATATATAGATTTGCAGAGAATGTCTTACAACACATAATAATATTTCCCGATAAGAGATATCACCTTGTGAAAACAATTGTATGCAACTGTATTGAACTTGCCATATTCCTAGCATATTAATACCAAGACAAAAACCCTAGCATGCATAAGGTAGCGCATAAGAGGCTCAGTAAGCATACCGAGAGAACCACATAGTGCATTCACAAGGAATATCTAACTAGAACTCCTTCCATACAAACATTAGCGCCCTTCTTTTCCTCAATTAGCTTTAACTGAATGTTCACTATCTTCAACTGACTTGAACTGGATGTTAAATATCTTGAACTGAATGTTAACTCACTTGAACTGAATGTTAACTAACTTGAACTGAATGTTAACTTGCTTGGATTGATTGATAACTTACTTGAATTGAATGTTAACTTACTTGAACCGAATGCTAACTTACTTGAATCGAATGATAACTTACTTGACCTGAATGTTAACTTGCTCGAACTGAATGATAACTTACTTGAACTGAATGTTTAACTTCCTTGAACTAAATGTTAACTTACTTGAACTAAATGATAATTTACTTGAACTCAATCTTTAACTGTCTGTTGATCACTTAGTTAATAGGCTAACCTTAAGTGTCATCAATGCTTCACTCTCAGTGCCATCCATGCACAATTTCTATTATTAACTTTTGCATCGGATCTCTTTAGTTAATTTATGCATGCTGATTGATGAACATTAATCTCTTCTTTACTTAATTGATTACATTCATTAATAGTTCAATTGATGCTTTGACTGAGGCATTGATTGAGGCATTCATATTTTACTGAAGCTTTATAACTTGAGTTCACTCAGACATTTGCATGGGAAATTCAAATTCTCTTTCTCTATGATTGATCTCATTATCATTAAATAATTAATGCATGGTACATATGTGTATTATTTATCCATCTTATCATATCATACTCAAAAGAGTTATTACAGACATACTAATGATCATGCATATTACCCTGACCATATAGTCGTATGCTAAAGCAATTCACTCTATGGGTAGCTAATCCCTAAAGGAGACTTATAGAACTCAATGACCATGACTAGTAATATATCACATAGTATAACCACCTCAACAAATGGAGCCTCCATAGTCTTGATACAACACAAGAAATCAATCTTGATACAACATAAGATCATCTCCATAATTGGAAATCTATTCTCATAGGGTTCCATCTATGGAAATCATTGACTTGATACAACACATTTCTAGTCTTGATATTAGTCACAAGCTTTACAATAAAAAACCACCACCTCAATCATATGAGAATACATAGGACTTGATATTAAGCAAAATTATGACTCACAAATCCAGAGAATTACTCCTGATGTTGTACAATCAACACTCCCTCTCTACAAGGGAAGCATTCTCTTCTTTACCAGGAATTTTCTGCCATACCAAGATTATCTCAGAAGTATCTCAACTTCGTTACTGATAGTTCCTTGTCCACAAATTTTCAATCTTCTCATCATTAGCTATGTACTGAAATTTCATTTTACATGACCATGACTTTGATGAAATAAAAATTCATCTCAATGTGTTTTATCATAACACACATAGGGTTTTTTAGAAATCTTGAATATTAACACCTAATAACTCTAGGATCAAGTCTTTCATCCTAGTAGATAGTTTCCCAAGCTACACTACTCCTCAATAGGTAATACTAACCACAATATACATAGCTTATCTTAGGCTAAGACAATAGCTGGATAGCGCAATAGGTATACCATGTATCAAATACAATAAATAACCTATTCTAATGTAACTCAAAGGTACTCAAACATATTATTAGTTAGTAAGCATAAATACAACAAGTCTTCTCTAAGACCATATCTACTTACACATAGTAGCATTGTCTGGATCCAATCCAAAATGCATTTTTTCTAAACTCGAAACAATGGATTTCATATCCATCATTTACAACATTATACACCAAATGTGTAAAATCATGCAGAAATAAAATATTTTCTTTTCTTTCAATTTTCAACATTTGTTGAATTCAAGAATCTTCTACAATATGAAGAATTTCTTAGTGAGATTGATATTATCTATGATGTTCTTCAAGGCCTGATCACTTTCATAGTGTTTTTTATATCAAAGTACCCCACATAGAAAACTGTATGGCTATCTAACCTCTCCAAGAGGTTTTAACTAGTATCTGACAGTTCAATCTATAACTCTTCTTGAGTATCCAATAGTTTCCAAGAATATGACAATGTATTTTCTCATGTGGATTCTCTCCACAAGGTATCACATCCCCGGGATTCCTATGTAATGCCCCATAATTTTAGTAGGCATATTTATCAGTTACACCTACTGCACTTTATCTGCTTATTAAATGTTGGACTCATTTAGTCTACTGAGTAAACTATATTTTCGGTACATTAGACCTGGTTATATGTTACTACTATGTTTATGATGTTACCATGCTTATGCTGATAACATGATTATGATGATTAGGATATTATTCTCATGATTTTATTATGTTATGCATTTATGATGTTGTAGTTATCATGATATTTCTTTCTTTCATATTGACAGTGTATGTTTAATTATCATCCTTGATGAAATGTGATATATATGATGTGGTACATGGATACTAGCCTATGATGTGATTGATTCTAATGATTTTACATGATGAAATGAAATGATGTTGATAATATGGATCGGTTGATGATCGAATGGAAATATTTGTTATAACTGTATGGTTTCAAAGTACTAATATGCAGGACACCGGGGCTATGTAATAATTGGATAATGATATGAAGTGTGGTATAGTACCTATTTTGTAGAGAACCTTGTTTACCAAGGTTGATGATAAGATGATACAGAACAATAATCTCGATAGCAACACAATATTGTTTGGACCAGCTATAGACTGAGGATGTTGAGAGGGATGGATGGATGTTTCACCCTATGTTTCTATGATACCTGAGGTCGTGGGAGGGATGTGTTGAGTCATGCTCCCCTAGACGTGTGATGACGACGATTGGATTCCTTCTATGGGAGGCTAGGTCTGCTATGTAGCCGACGCTACCGCTCTTAGTTTCTATATGTAGTTTGGTCGGTGAAGCCGACACCACATCTTTACTAGTAGAGTAAGGATAGGGAGGATTTAGAAGTAGGTTAGGATGGGAGGATGTGATAGTTAGTACTGTGTGGGGTCAGGGGGAATATACAACACCAAACCTAGTAGTAGTAGCTATCTCTTCCTAGAAAATAATTGATTGAGTAATTATTATGAATTTGAAAATATAATGATGTTATAACTTAATTGGTTAAGGATTAATCACTGTTGATGCTAAAACGATTATGTGTTTGTATGTTGATTTATTTAGGTATTTTTTATTTTCAAGTCTTGTATGCATGAGCGTTCTGTCAACACAAATCATTATTATTTTGTCTGTTAAATATATATACATACTAGAGATGATGATTTCTTATAGTACATGTATGATCTATGCATGTGCTGGACACTTTGCACACTTTGCACATGTATGCTAGTATCAATATCCAAATACACTACATTGAATAATTGTATAAGTTGTCAAGAGTAAATATGCTAATTATACATTGATCAAATTCACATAATGAATTTTAAGTTATTGGATATGTGTAAAACAAGTCAATTAAGGTATTCATTAATGGTAGGTGCACACTGTAATAAGTAATTGATCAAGTGATTCCAATTAGAATTGTTGTCACGAAGTTGTCGTGAGTAGGCTTAAACATTGTTCATATACATTAGCAGAATTGTCGTGCTTAAATATTTGTCAGGATTGTTTAAACCCTTAAAGGTGCTTTATTTATGAATATAGTGATAACTATGATACTTGTATTTAAAAACAAATAATTATAAATGTCATTATTTATTATTATTATTATTATTATTATTATTATTAATGATAATAAGGTCATTTGTGGCAAACATAGTCAATTAAACAAAAGTTGAAATAACTTGAGTAAAATAATTATTAATTAAATAGACCAAATCATTATGTGTAAGTTAAACATGTATATTAAAATATTGAATCTAACCAACAACATACAACATGGTTTCTTTATAATTAATACTTGTTATTTTACTAACATCAGATTGTCGATTGGGTAAAACAATTAAGATACCCACCTATATGAAAGTTGAAAGGTAAAATAAGATCATTACTAAATTATTATTTTTATTCAAAATATTTAATGTGAATGGGACTAACAATCAATCCAGCATCCAATGAGGGACCCGCAAAGAACATTTCAAGAATAATTAAATGTTTTATAGTCAAATTATTTGATTAAACTTAAATAGCCTTAACTATTGAGCTGCTCGAGAAAAGGACGAGTAAATAAATAAAATATATAAATTATGATTATAATATTTTATAGCATTGGAAACTTAAACAGGAAGGTGAATTGATTGTTTCAAGGAGAGGCGGTGGAGTAAGATGGAAGCAAGGAGGAGGAATATTAGTATTTAGGAGAGGTATCATGGAGAGGTTGGGGGATTGTTTTTTTTGTTATTTACGGGAGGAGAGGAGACTAAGTACTGTAACGAAAGGAGGAAGGAAAATATTGAGGAGGGGGTTAACTCAACGACTTAGAAATTTTTGGAAATGAAGTCATATTGAGGAAAGGAGGGGAGCTGCTCTCGAGATTATTGGTTTGTAGGCTTGGGGGCTAGGAAACTCGTTGGTTTCCTAGGGACAACATGATAAGAGCTGTTCAGCAGGGTGGTTCATCTATTTTTGGTTCTTAAGGCTTGGACGGGAATCTAAAGGAACCTACTCAATCTTCATCAACCCACGGGATCTACTACAACCATCGATGCCAGGTATTCTACCAACATAATTTAAATATTTGAATTTAGTAAGAAATGTAAATGTGTTCTATAGTTGTACAATTATCTCATGAGTATGGTGCCGAAACAATTCCATTTTATCAAAATGTATTAGAAAAAAAATGTTGTTAAACTTTTTTTTTTTAGAATAGAGTTTGACATAAAATATGAGAAACAAACTGAGTTAGTTGTATCCAGGAGCATTACATCCTAAGTCATGCATCATGACTAACTAGTTTGGGGAATTTTAATTACTGCTTCCTAAGAAGATATATCAATACTCCCTCTTCAACTATAGGAGTCCTTTTATACTATACCAAGATTTTCCTAGACAGAGGATTAGTAAATACACTAGAAATTCTACTCATCTGTGGATATATACAAGAGTTACACAACTCCTTTCTACACCATGTCTCAAATACAACTAACTAGGAACCTACAGTAAAGGTTTATTGCTTTACAATATGCTATATCTAAGAAACATCTTTGATGTGATCTTGTTTGATCATTGTACTAGTCAGAAACCATATATCCGTGAAACTTACTTTCACTGACTGTCACATGTGTAAATCCACATACTCTTGTACCAAGTATGTAACAAAAAACATGCTTTGTTGTACATGTCTATGTACTAACTATAAAGCATATAACTGATCTTGGGACCTTCAGGAGTCTTTACATTTCTCTGAATAGAATTAGGGCTTCTAATATGTTTTCTTCCTAATAAAGAAACAACCTCCCAATCTGCTCTTTTTTAGGATCAACCATCCGAATGAATCCATGTCATTCTCTTCTTGTAGATCAGGGCATATGTTTTTCTCTATAATAAAAAATATTCAAATAATTAATAACATTACATAACCAAGAAATGTAATCACATGAAAACTTTCAACATACTGGAAATGCTTCACACAGTTATGTACATAGACTAAATTAATGTTTTGACATAACCCGATTCATATATTATGTGATGTTTTGCAACCCTATATTAGTCCTATATCATTTCAAAAATTCTTATTTTATGAAGGGAATATTCAGCCCCATATTCATATCTCATGAAGAAAGCATGAATCTGTCTCTCTCATAAATTATGACCAATCATGCAGTCCTATGTTCATAGCTCATGAAGAAAGCATGCAACCTTCTATCTCATGTCTTATGAAGGAAATTTTCAGCTTTATATCAGTCATATATAAGTATATATCAGTCCTACATAAGTGTTATATTAGTCCTATATTATATCACATAATATGGATTCATGAGATTGACGATATGCTAATAAAAGACAAACAATAATGTATATGCTCAACACAATTCCAAAGTCCAGGAATACAGATCTCTATATGATAGTCATGAAACATATTAAAAAACCTTTAGATCTGATTTATAACAACATATAACAATCAAAATATAAATTACTTATATTTTATTGATTTATGTGGGCTCCCTTTTGATCTCTGCACCCTTACAGAGAATACCAAAGTCCTTTATTCACTTGAATGGAAGAGCTTCTTGTTAGGATTAATTAATCCTCCTTTGTCGAATATAGTCTATTTGTTCATTTTGCCTAACTTAGGGGATACTTATTACTATACTAGAGTGTGGGGGACACACCTAGAGGTTATATGCCACTTATTGCATGTGCATGCATAAGTTTATGTGCCTCTGGGAAGAATCCCTACATTATAGGATCCCTCTCTAAGTGCCACCAGTAGCCTCCATCCGTTGGTTGTGGTAGGTAAGTAGTTATGCTAAGTTAACCTCCAGTTACAATCAGTTAGATCACTTTCAGTTAGCCTAGCACTAGTTTTGCATGCATGAAGGGAGTGGCACCTTTTTCCCACCTACCTCATTAATTAATTGATTGTAGACTGATTTAGACATCCAGAGTTAGACTAGTGAGTTCCACCAGTGATTTAGACACACTAAGTTAGCTATTTAGTCAGCTTGAGCTGGTATATTCGAATCCTATCCATGGAATTCAAATTCTATTTATTTTATAATCATTGTATCATTGATTAATGAATGAATATTAATGTTGTCATTATCTCAACAATTCTTATCCGATTTATCTTAAATTTGTGGCATGAATTTCTTGTTGAGTGTACATTCTCTTTGATTATTCTACTACATAATTCCATTCCTACATCTTTCATATTTTCCTGTAGATTAATGGTTCACAAATTTAACATGGTATCAGAGCCTTGTTTAGGCTAGCATCAAACCTTGTTAGATCTCCATTGTGCACCAGAAGCAATTGAGTTTCCACATAATTCCTACAATATTTTCCTTGCTAACTCTTGATTCTGTCAAGAGAAGTCTCTGTAGGTGTGATGAACTTTGAGAAAGTACACATGTCACGGTGGAAAGGCTTGTACTGACATATGATTGCGAATTGAATTGGTTTTGCAGTGTTCTTTATAGGTATCTATGTATCTTATTGAATAATTGACTAATCAACATACAAAAAAACGGAGAATTCTTCATCTCTCGTACCTAGAATCCTTACACCCTTCAATTACATTGATTGGAGGGCAGATATGCAGGTATCCTTGCGCAAGAAAGTCCTATTTAGGATGAAAATTGGCAGAGAAGCTGAGCCCCAGTAGTATATTGAGAAGAACAAGTTTTTGAATCGGCTTTATGTGCACTCACATATCCCAGGATATTTTGTTCCATATTGAGGGACTAAGGACTTCGAAGGAATCTTGGGAAAATATTGAATCTTTGTTTGGCAAACAAGATGACCTTCGAGGGAATATTTTGGAGAATGAGCTCATTGCACTATAGCCCAGCAGTTTCAAAACTATTCAACAATTATTTACAAAGTACAAATCACTAGTACTGCAATGCAAACACCGTGGATTCGAGAGGAAAGATGAGAAACTTGTGCTGTCAGTGCTAAGAAGGCTTGGCTCAGATTTCTTAGTCTTTCTCTCTACATTCCATTCCATAAGAACTTCTATTCCTAATTGGAATATTCCTTCTCTATATGATTTTGTTGAGTCCTTGATACACGAGCAAGATAAATTGGTTCAAATGGGAGTGATTCAAACCTACAAGAATCAAGCACTCTTATTAGAAGACTCAAACAATGTGCAATAAAGAGGGAAGAACAAAGGAAAGGAAACCAAAAACACTGATTCGAAGCCAAAGAAGAATCAAGAATCTTCAGCTGGAGCCTTAGGTTCCAAGAAAATGAAGAAATTTGAGAAGACTAAGTGTCCCTACTATATGAGAGGCTTTCACCCAGAGAGCTAGTGCATGAAGAAGACCATCAACCAGCTATTAACACTCCTTGAACATAACAATATTTCCCTTCCACAAGAGCAAAGAAGTGTGATGCTGGACAATCGACTAAAGATCATGAGAGGTGCCATTCCTGGAAGGAATGCCTCACTCAGTCGAATACTTATTTGATAAATTTTGGAGCATCCAACCACGTGGTTGCCTCCATGGAATCCTTCACCACTATTTGTCTCTCAGGAGGACCTAGAATACATATGGGAGATGATTCTCAAATCCTAGCTGTTGGGAGCGGTTCTATTAAAATCCAACATGGATATTTCTAGAATGTACTCTATGTTCCCTCTCTTGCAACAAATTTGTTGTATGTTTATCAGATGACTCATATAGGCTCTCCCAAGAGAGTTACATTCGATTCTGATACAGTAGAGACCACTGAATCATCTACTAGAAATATCATAGTGAAAGGGTTTGCTAATCATGCCTCCAACACATATAAGTTCTCCCATTTTCTTCCTATGTCACATTCGATAGATTTATTGACTCATGCCAATAACGAAATAAAGCTATGACATGAGAGATTTGGGAATCTTAATTTCAAATATCTCCAAAAACTTCACAATGACAAAATGGTTGAGGGATTTCCACTCATCAAAACATCAGATGGAGCATGTCCTGGTTTCTTGGTAGGTGAGCATCTGGAGAAGAGATATGAAGTTGGGAAGGAAACTAGAGATGAATCTACACTTGATCTGATACACAGTGATGTATCAGGACTAATTCCTACAACATCAATCAATGGATCCATGTATTTCCTTACTTTTATTGATGATTGTTAAAGGTTTTGCTGGGTATATTTTATGAAGCAAAAATATGAGGCATTTGAAACTTTCAAAGTTTTTAAGGCCTTGGTAGAGAATAGCTTCAGAAATAAGATCAAGTCCATTATATATTATAATGGAGGTGAGTACATTAAAATATATTTTCAACATTTATGTGAATCAGAAGGGATTCGAATGGAACACTCAGTTCCCTACACACCACAACAGAATGGTGTGGCTGAGAGGAAAAATAGATCATTGAAAGAGATGGCAACATGTCTTCTCAAAGCAAAGAATATTCCTCCTTCTCTATGGGATGAAGATGTAAAATGTGCTTCATACATTCAGAACAGGGTGCCTCACAAATAAGTGATTGGGGCCACTCCTTTCAAAGCACTATTGGGGCATAATACTGATGTCTCACACTTGAGAGTTTTTGGTTCCAAACCTTGGGACAAAATTCCTATGGACATGAGAAAGGCCTACCAAGCCCAGAGTAGCGAATGCATACTGTTGGGATGTGATGAGGATGCAAAGGGATATAAATTGATGGAACTTGTAACTAGGAAGTGTTTCATAGAGTGCAATGTTCAATTTGAAGAATATCAGTTGCACAATCCACCACAATCCAAAGCAGAAGGAGGCATACACACTCTTCCATTTCCATTTGATAATGATATATTGTCTCATGTTTCATATTCCGATTATGAGGAACAAGATCAACATGATATTGATATTGAGGTTGTAACTCATAAGATTATATATCCATATCCATATTCCATTCCAAATTAGTGGACTAAGCCTAAATGGGCCCAAAATATCATTGAAGCGGCTGGGAATGGTGCTGGGAATCCAGATGATAGAAGAAGAACACGGTCCTAGTATCATAATGAACATGTTGCACTCTCTCACACAAATTCACTATCCTCAGATTGGTGCAACAAACTTCCATAAAAATTCTACTTGATGATAGCGAATGATCCACAATTTGGCCCATTGAAGAAAAAAATTGATCGTTCGATTTCTCCTCTAGAAAGAAGAAACAAAATCAACATTCATCATATCAGAAGAAAATTGAGAGGTTCACATGCACATTCTTAGGATGATGATGCACAAAATAATCAAGATACTGCATTACTGCTCCACAATTTTTCAGATTGCAACAATTTTTTCACAAGTTTTTTCTCAAAGAGAAAAATTCTCTCTTAAGTATAAGCTTGTTTCCCGATTCTTGCTTTTTTTGAGGGGGGGGGGGGGAATTTCCCATGAGGTTTTCCCAATTTTTATTAGTTTATTAAGAAACATTTTATTTCATTTAGATAGTATGGGTGACATTTTTCCTAGTTGCTAGGGCCCAAGTTGTCCAAAGTTACACTAGTACAAAATGAGAAATTAATGACTAAAATCTGCCTATAAACGACTATTTTTGAGTCGACGACTAATAGTAGATAATTTCTATTATCTTATAGCTTGACTAACTTAGTCGTATTTCACTTAGTGATTAATAGCTTGAATTATTAGTCATGGAGTTAGTGATTGATTTAGTCATTGATAGTCAATGATTTAGTCATTAATAGTCAATGATTTAGTCACGGATTTAGTCACTGATTTAGTCACTAATTGTAGTTATTAATGACCAAATATACGACTAAATAAACTACTAGATGATAACATATTAATGACTACGCTAAATACGACTAAATGTTAATCGTGCTATAAGATACAGGAAATTGGCTACTAATAGTCGTATATATGTGAATTTAGTCATTTTCGTAGTCACAAATTTATGATAGGGCACAAAGGAATCGAACCACCAACCTCCTACCTATAATTAGGTAGGTCCTCTACCATTTAGCTAGCACCCTTTAAGAAGTTTTCATTTCTTGATAATGATGATATTCAAACAAATTTTGCATCATTCAAGCATATAAAGTAATGATTATTAAGTTACTATAGATCCATAATGGCTTACCTTGTACTAGTCCTTCAAGTCATTTTTGCACTTAATAAATGCATTTGAAAGACTTGAAGGACTATTACAAGGTAAGCCATTATGTAGCTATAGTAACTTGCTAATCATTATTTTGTATGTTAATTCATCACATCCTACACAAACAAATCTTTTCAATGATAACCAATCCAAGCATTAGTGTGTTCGACAATCCAATCTCCCTCTTGAGTGAACAATTTAATTGCATTGTTATAGCTACTCTCCATGCAATGATCAAGTTTTTAAACTTCCAAGTTGTCCCCAACAATGTATTTCAACCAAAATCCAACATATACAAAAATTATATAAGAATCCTCACATAAAATCTTGGCATGCTTTTGTTATTTGAGTGCCACTCTAAGTAAGATTTCTTAAAATCAAATGATATTAACAGAACTATTTTCAAACCCAACATATAACAAAAAAATGTAGAAGAAATACTTCAAAGAATACAAGGGGAAGATATTGGAATGCTTGTACTATTTTAGTGCCACTATAAGCAATATTTCTTGCAATGAAAGGATATGAATAAGATCGATTTCATCTCACAACCAAAAACATTTTCATAATATCATAACCATCAATGTTATGGATTTTTTGTGGGGAGTGATTTTCCCATATAAAGGGGTTGATGTCACAATTATATATAGGAATAAAGGTAAGTACATCCAAGGTCAAGATATCCCATACCCAAAAATGTCTTGAATTAACCCCATAGCCATTTCCCACCCAAAGTTATGTTCGCAAAGGAAATGCACCATTCACAAGGAAAACACATGATTGTATTTTATGCCTAAAACATTTTGCAATAATGTGTTGGTTGGCTGAATAATTTCATTAAATACTTTGACTGGTTGCATGGGAGGCTACATTCTTAATCAATACAAGAAAATTTTCTTCCTCCGTGAGATCACTTGCTTGCTGGATTGTATTGTAGGAATTATGCGCTACGATTTCTCCCCATGAAATCAATTTCTTAATGGTTTACTTGCAGAAATTATGGCAATGATTTTACCCCATGAAAATATCTTTCTCGTACAAGAAAACACACGGTCATTAATGCCCAAGAACAAAACTTCTGAATAAATTTCTTTGAGCAAGAAAATCCATGAACTGGGCATATTCCTGGCCTAATATGAACCCAAAACTTGTTATGAAACCATTTTACAAAGTAATGCAACAACAATTATCATATTCTTTTGTACAAATCAAATCAATTTTTCAGAGTGATACAACAAACAATTAATATGTTCCATTACCAAATGGTTTACTAATGCGAAACTAAAATCAATTATCTCATATTTTACTAATTGAAATGCTAATATAAGGCAGAAAATCCCCAATTCTTCTACAAAACCAAAATGATAATTGAAGCTAACAACAATTACCTTATTCCTCTTCAAAATCAAAATGCCCAAATGGAATCAACAACTAGTTCAAGGGACTTGGAATTGTATAACAATTCAAATAGATTTTACCAAACATTCAAAAATTCATTGAATACTTAAAATCTAGGTGCCAAATGAAATGATCAAATCTCTTCTTAAACAAAAATCTCAAAACAATTAATAAACAGAGTTGTAAAAAGTATTGATCACACCATTTCCAATAGATCATTTTTTATTCAAGCACACAGCTAGATAACATTCCATGCATATCCCTTGATTTGGATTAGCCCATGCATAAAATAAACAAACACCATAACTAATCTATACTCTGTCTATGTAATTCAAACAAGGTTGGGAATAATGATAACCATATCAAATTAAATTCATAGCAACAAAAGATTCTAGGACAAAGAATACACTTATCTAAACTGATGTTACAAGGAGCTACTTTCAACAGTCTGCTAGCTACTTCATATTGCACTTATGGTAGGATAGGTTGGAAATGGATCATGTTCAATTGACAAACACAGTTGAGAGGGTGAAGCATTGCAAAGATTGTGACTGTTGGGAGGTAAAATTATAAGTAGGTGACAAGGTCTTACTTAAGTTGGGGAGAAAATAGAAAATACAAAGTTTGGCTTCAAAATTTGCATAACGAGGATGATGCCACAAATACTTCTTTTTATATTTAAAAAATGATTGTCATTCTGGCTCGTAATTGATCAAAATATATCAAGGACACTACTATATTTTATTTTAATCGAGACTGATAACATGCAAAGAAGTGTTATGCAACTAAGAATAGACTGCCAGAACCATGAAAATCTACCCATAAGTCATAGATGCCAAACCTGTTAGTGAACTATACAAAACCACATCCTTTTCCCACAAGTATTTTTACATACACAATCTCTCCAAATGACCCAAAAACCCGCCTCAGATCTTCGTCTGTTGCATTTGGATGTAACCCACCAACAAATATATGCATGACAGTTGAAAAGTGAATAAAAAATACATACACCTTAAAAATCCTCAGAGTAGTACAATAAGACATCCACTTACTGTTTTATTATTTGGATCATTGTCTGACTGAAAGCCTTGACCAACAACTATAGCTGCAACACCATATGCCTGAGGGTAATAGTTACCTGAACCAAAAATAAATTAAGAATAGAAAGAGGATTTTCCAAAACCATGTTTGTGGTATTGAAAATCCACATGCAAAATGTCTTGAAAAAAAAGCAAACAAAATGAACATGCAAAGAGTGGTAATATCCAGATGACACCTATCTACCTCAAATATGATAAAATATTTAGTAAACATATTGTGACTCATCAAGTAGACAATGATTATATGCCTCAATTGTTATAATCACATCAACATTGTATCAGGTTTGTTATGCCGTAACAGAATCAATTCCCACCCACACTGACATTGTCTTATGACTTCCAACATCAATATTAAACTTGTTGAAAAGGTGCAGCTGGCTGGGGATTTCCCTCTTCTACTTGAGAGTTATAAAAGTGTTTTCTAGAGCAATTACCAACAATATTTGAAGTACCATACAAGTATCTATATGGACTTCAGCACAAATCATACTCATGACAACCACATTGTGATTTTACAATACATGTCATAGACACAACTGTAGGGTACATCTTTTACATATTAAATAGCTAACAAGAAACAAGACACTAACAAGTGCATGTTTCAAGTTCAACCAAAATCTACTTAGCATCTAGCTTCAGCATAGATTATGATTTTTTATTGTCCAAATCAATTGAATTTTAGACTTTCCTTCAAATTAATGTAAAACATTATATAGGTAGCTGCAAAATTTTAAATAATCACTAAGAATGAAATATGCTAACATCCATAGATAGCCTTTCATGTACCACCTATTCTGATGAAACTATAGATATAATAATATTGTTAAAACTAAACTAGCATTGTTACTAATAACAACTACAACAACATAGTATTGATATTATAGCTAGATGCATGTGATGCTCATGGTGTTGATTTTGAACCATGTGTAGCTCAACACATGAGGGCTAGGAGGAATCACAATGCTTAAGAAACAACACATAGCAGAAAAGATAGAAGGGTAAAGGAAGTGGATTTTTCTCTATTACCCCACAATAAGTTGGAAAGTCCGAGGAAATAGTTGCTAAAGATAAATGTAAATTTCCCCTAGCATGACAGGAAAAGTATTCTTCAGAACGTGAATAAAGCCTGTAATTGCATTCAACCCAAGCTCCTCAATGAAAATTCATGAGCCTGAAATGCAGGTTATGAGAGATATAATCTACAATCTAACATAGGCTTGATTTCAAAGAACCAAAGGTTTGGAGGTTGCATAGATTTACCTCCCTTTCCAAAGAGTTACTTTATGGAAACTCTCCTTGCATGCATGCTTCTTATGGGGGGAACAGTGTATGACAAAAGTAATATTGAACATTTTAATGGACTGTGACATATGATCCTATGTAATATACACTCAGCATGGCTGCATTGTGGGTTATCCTTCCAACCCTACAGTGGTGTCAGGGGCATAGTGTATGTGAAAAGTAAGCCTAAACATTTTAATGGACTTGGATATTTGATCCTGTGCAATATACAGCCATCATGGTTGCAGTGTGGGTTAGCCTCCCAACCTTTTAGTTTAGTTCTTAGACCTGACAAAACTTGGACCCATTAGAAATACTATGGAAAAACTATTAATAGTGCACAAGTAACAAACAAATGGAAGATACCAAAATCCACAGGGATATTAGTTGTGATCCAAATATAGAGAATGGTTTGCCAACTTTTCTGAGTTTAAATCTGTTGGAATATTTATGGAGAAAAATAGATGATTAGAGGCATCCCTTTTCATATTTTAATGCAGAACTTACCTTGAGCATGGACACATGACCCGAAGTTATCCCAGACCAAAGGAGTAGGATACAAAGCCTCATTAGGTAAAGGAAAAATATGGAAGAAGAGCCAGGAAAAGGAAAGAGATGGTAGTGTAACAACCTTTTCAAGTCTTGCAGTAAGTATTCATGAAGGAACGAGAAACCTAACAGAACAAACAAAGGAAAAGCAACCTAAAGTAGGGATGTAGAAATATTGACAAAAGAAATAATTTCAAAAGGTAGGAATGTGGTTCTCCAACAGCTGGTGCCAGAAGACCACATAGAATCCTCTTTGTCCTTAAATTAACAAAAGGACCCATTTAACAGTCACAAGGAGATAATCATGCCCAATTTTGGACCAACAAAGAAAATTAGTTATAAATGGTTATAAATACCATAACCAGGACTTAACATTGCTTATCATTCCACTACAACCACTCTAGAAAGTACTTAAATTTAAGCCATGTCAAACTTCACCTATGAAGCTTGTGAATCCTAAACTTGTGTGTCCATTACTTCTTGATGCATAACAAGGACAATTAGTTTTTAGTGCAGAAAGAGATATCTGCTCAAACAATTATTTGACAAGAAAAATGAAAATTTATTCCACAATACAATGCCAGTCTTTCTGGTGTATATAAAGGGAGATGCTAATTTGGGCCCTTTAATAAAGGAAATTGAGAAAGGAATATGGACAAGGATGCTACAATGATTTGTCACAAGATAGGCGATATAATTTTCTTATATTCCGCTAAAAGGACTATTTTAATGGAACAAGCTACCAATGTTCACAAAAAAGAGAAATCCGGCTTAACTGTTGCTTAAAAAACAGGAAGAACTGCTGTGACTGAAGCATGTAGCATAAAATAATGAGTTGTTTGTAGCAGGAGGAAAATGCTACAAATTTATCAAATGGAGAATTCCTTTTAAATACATAATCATAAAAACTGACCTAATTGGGGGCACCACTAATTCAGGTGCTTTTCTGCTCGGTTTTTCTCATTCTCATCACCAAATCTTACAAACCCATAACCTTTGGTGCGAGCTGTATTTGCATCTATCACAACTTTAGCACCTTTAATAGATGAATATCAGCTTTGGAAAGTATCTTGCAAGATAATATCAGTGACGTTAAGACCCAAGTCCCCCAAAAATATGGAATACACAGTGCCGTGTTCTGTCCATCTGTCACCAGCTCCAAAAGTATCCCAATTCAACCTAAAATGTTGTTGAGAACTAGGCATGGGTGTACCATGGAAATTCTGCAAAATTTTCTCTGCAGTTGCATGAGAATCAAGTTCCACAAAACCATAACCCTCTGGTTGTCCAATTTGCTTATTCCGAATAATCTTAACAGAAACAACAACCTGCTCCATATGGACTCAATTAATTTAAATATTGAAAAAACCACTTCTTCTATAAACAAAAAACAATGGAATTTGACCAAGTTGCACTTTCATGGGCCCATAGCTTGAGAAACTTGTTAAGAATACTTACACATCATGTCCAAGAAACAAAGAGTATACATAAAAGATGAAGCACTGAATGTTGCCACATCCATAGTTATAACAAAAAAGGTCGTGAATATGATCAAATATAGGAGACATGCATTCACCTTTATGTCATTAACTAGCAGATACTAGCTTAAAATTATATAATTTCATATCTATGGGAATAAAAATTAAAATTGAGACAGGAATTCATGATCGCTAAAACCATCACATCTTGAAAGTTGACATGCTACATTCATTGAACTAGTTATTGAGTAATTTGCTTTTCTATATAGGTGAGTGGCTGTGGATAACTTCATATACATCTAATTAATGCATATATATGAGGTGCATGCTTACTTAAGGTTATTGTGTTTGGATCTTGTAGCTTAGTTGGCCACCCTTTTTAGGAGAGAACGCCAATCTGCAATTTGGGCAAGTTTTTAGTTGAAACACTCTTGTATGGAACTCATGACCTTGTATGTTTCTGTCCTGGTGCTTCATCGAGATGTTCTAAATATGGACTTAGAATTGTTTAGCTACAATGTTTCTACTATTCAGGGTTTGTTAGGCCCATTCAGAGTTTGCTTTAGGGAAGTATTTTTTTTTGAAGACCACAACTTAGTATTGTGGGGATTGTTTCTTGTGGATTTGGTTGTATGTTCATCCTCACACACTATGTTAGCAGATTGCTATGGTAATCGACCATTGATGTGTAGGTCCATTTCCTCATTTGCATAAACCCCTGAAATTTTGAAAAGGGAAACAAAATTACCTGTCTTTATGATACTCGCCTATTTTATTGTTCGTAGGAATCTGCAATAGAATGATATTTAGGCTTCTTATTTTCAATTGAGGGCACCATGTTGTCAGCCAATGATCCCCCTGATCTGTGTTGAGCCAACAACCTGTTTTAAATATGATCCCTTCTAAATTTTTGATTCCAAATAAGGATTATGCATATTCCCTAATTGCAATGGACTAGGAAACAATGCAATGTCAGTGCAGAATCTCGCTAAAGGTAGGTCCAATTAACTTGGAGAAGAATAACATGTTTAAGATTGCTTCTGTGTAATTGTACAAATTTTTCACAGGAGATTTCTAAAACAACTAAATGCCTATACACAAAAACAATTTCTTCAAGTGGAATTGAGCAACAAATAATTAAATTATCAAGAAACAAGGACATCTTGAAGAAGCACTGATGTTCCTACAGTTTATGATGTAACTGTTAATTATTGTATTCTAAATATGCCATACTTCAATAGCTGTTGTTGGCTTCACATATATTTGAAACTGATTAAATTCAACTAGATCTTAAAGCATATAACAATGCCTAAGATTTTAGAAAATTGGAGTCTTTGATTGGGTTGACATCTAAGATGATGAAGGTGGGTGCCAGTTTTTTTGTTTGGTTGAGTTTGATGATGCCCTAGCTCCCATTGAAGTCATTCCATCCTTGTAGAAGCTAATCTGAGCAAAAATGAGCAAGTTTGTGCAGTAGCAGAGGGTCAACATGGATGGATCTGAACATGCTTAGAAATAAAGGCATTATGAGATATTTGCAACAATAAGAGAGGCTTAAATTATAAGTTATGACACTGTCTAGACAGTTCTGGGTAGTTTTGAAGTGATTCTGGGTTGGAACTAACTACAAATAACCTTGAGTATCAATTCTGGGTGCATCTTGATCTACTGGAAGCAACAAGAGAAACAGTTCTAGGAACCTTTTAGGACTGTTTTGGTTTTTAGGGAGTAATGTAAAGCAAATATGGGAATATTCTAAGGATGCTTGGTTTGTTGAAACCCTAAAATTGATAAAAGTAAGTCACACTAGCAGTAGAGACAAAACATTTATGAGTTCTGGGCAAGAAACAACTCGAGGTTGGTGACAAGGAAGATGATGAACTGCTTGCCAGAGTCAAGAATGCCAAAGCTGGCATTTTGCCAAATTTTTCAACTGACAAAGATAATTCAGAGAAACTTCCAAAATATTTAAAAAAATTGTGTAATGCAATGCAGACCTTGACCTTCATGCATGTTTTTGGGATAAAAAAATAGACTATTCTAATAATGACTAGAAATTGTTATAATCATAAGAGCCTTCTTTCTTGACGTCAAGATCAGCTACAATTTAGTTTCCAATACTTCCATCAGCTCTCGACTTGTATACAAGACAATAAGGTTTCTCTATTATTACTCAATTCACCATTATCAAACTTGCATCGAGGCCTATTGTCTTTAGTATTGTAGCAATTACACTAAGCTTTACATTTTCCCATGATCTTACCATCCCTAGAGAGAACAACAATGGGCATTCATAAAATCATGGCCTCCAGTTGTGGCAAGTAGTAAATGAGGATATGTTACCGAGGTTGCATACATTCAAATTGGGATGCTTCGCAATTTAAATAGAAATAGTGTATAAGAACGAAAATAGAACTTTGGATATCAATGTACTCATTCCAAGTTCAGCCATTTAAAAACGATGAAAAATGATTAGATTTAATTGTGGGAGAAAACTGCTACATTCACCAATAGTAAAAGCTCTAATGCCCAAGATTTTGATAGCATTTGTGGGTTATGTGCAGTTATGAATTGAAACTTATATGGTTTCCTTCTTAATACAAAAAGAATAAATTATTTTCATATTGATAGCAATTTCAATTGAATCCTACACAATTATGAACATTATACTACTACATCAACACAAGGCTTGAAATTCAATACGTGTGAGTAATGTATTTGATTACAATGCAATTTGGGTCTCCAAATATGTTATAACAAACTGATTTATCTTCAAAATAAAATTTATAATTACTCCACTGAGTCTCCTGCTAAATGCAACAATGGGATAGGATCTGTGATTGATCATCCTTTCCAAATTCCTTTATATGATTCCTTTGAAAGATCCAATGTTAAATGAAACCACAAACTAAAGATAAATGCAATCCCCATAAACTGGCATTATTTGAATACACACTGTAAGGTTGGACAAAACTAACCCATGCTGGAATGTGAAGAAAACTACACAATCTTTTCTTAAATACAAAAAACTACACACATTTTTTCTCAAAACTTTATCAGTGAAGTGTTTCAGGCCAAGTATCAGTGAAGTGTTTGAATTCTGGGAAAGAAACAACCCCAGGTTGGTGACAAGGAAGATGATGAACTGCATGCCAGAGTCAAGAAAAAAAGGGGGCATTTTGCTGAATTTGTCAACTGGAAAAGATAATTCAGAGAAACTTCCAAAAGATTTAAAAAAATTGTGTAATGCAATGCAGACCTTGAACTTTGGGCATGTTTTTGGGATAAAAAAATAGACTAATTCTAATAATGACTAGAAATTGTTACAATTATAAGAGCCTTCCTTTTTCACATTAAGAGCTACAAGATAGTTTCCAATACTTCCCTTAGTTCTCGACTCATATACAAGACAATAAGGTTTCTCTGTTAGTACTCAATTCACCATTATCAAACCTGGATTAAGGCCTATTGTCTTTAGCATTGTAGTAATTACACTAATATTTACAATTATCCATGATCCTACCATCCCCAGAGAGAACAACAATGGGTGTTCATAAAAATCATGGCCTCCAGTTGTGGCAAGTAGTAAATGAGGATATGCTACTGAGGCTGCATATGTTCGAATTGGGATGCTTTGCAATTTAAATAGAAATAGTGTATAAGAACCAAAATAGAACTTTGGATATCAATGTACTCATTCCAAGTTCAACCATTTAAAAATGATGAAAAATTATCAGCTTTAATTGTGGGAGAAAACTGCTACATTCACCAACAATAAAAGCTCCAATGTCCAAGATTTTGATAGCATTTGTATGGGTTATGTGCAGTCATGAATTAAAATTTATATGGTTTCATTCTTAATACAAAAATAATAATTTATTTTCATATCGATAGCAATATGAATTGAATCCTACACAGTTATGAACATTATATTGTTACATCAACACGAGGCTTGAAATTCAATACGCGTGAGTAATCTGTTTGATTACAATGCAATTTGGGTCTCCAACTATGTTATCTCAAACTGATTTGTCTTCAAAATCAAATTTATAATTACTCCACCGAGTGTCTTGCTAAATGAAACAATGGGATAGGAACTATGATTGATAATCCTTGCCAAATTCCTGTATATGATTCCTTTGAAAGATCCAATGTTAAATGAAACCACAAACGAAAGATAATTGCACTCCCCATCAACTAAAAATCTTTGAATACATACTGTAAGGTCAGACAAAACTAACCCATGATTGAATGTGAAGAAAACTACACACAATCTTTTCTCAAATACAAAAAACTACACACAATCTTTTCTCAAAACTGTATCAGTGAAGTGTTTCAGGCCAAGTATCAGTGAAGTGTTTGAAGTATGGGAAAGAAATAATGCCAGGTTGGTGACAAGGAATATGATGAACTACATGCCAGAGTCAAGAATGACAAAGGTGTCATTTTTCCAAATTCGCCATCTGGAAAACATAATTCGGAGAAAATTCCAAAAGATTTAAAAAAATTGTGTATTGTTATGCAGACCTTGACCTTCGGGCATGTTTTTGGGATACAAAATAGACTATTCTAATAATGACTAGAAACTGTTACAATCATAAGAATCTTCTTTTTTGACATCAAGAACTATAAGATAGTTTCCAATACTTCTATCAGTTCTTGACTCATATACAAGGCAATAAGTTTTCTCTATTAGTACTCAATTCACCATTATCAAACCTGAATTGAGGCCTATTGGCTTTAGCATTGTATCATTTACACTAATCTTTACATTTATCCATGATCTTACCATACCTATAGAGAACAACAATGGCTATTCATAAAAATCATGGCCTCTAGTTGTGGCAAGTAGTAAATGAGTATATGTTATCGAGGTTGAATATATTCGAATTGGGATGCTTCGCAATTGAAATAGAAATAATGTATAAGAACCAAAATAGAAATTTGGATATCAATGTACTCATTCCAAGTTCAGCCATTTAAAAACGATGAAAATTTATCCGCTTTAATTGTGGGAGAAAACTGCTACATTAACTAACAATAAAAGCTCAAATGCCCAAGATTTTGATAGCATTTTTCTGGGTTATGTGCAACCATGAATTGAAACTTATATGGTTTCGTTCTTAATACAAAAAGAATAAATTATTTTCATATCGATAGCACTATGAATTGAATCCTACACAGTTATGAACATTATACTATTACATCAACACGAGACTTGAATATCAACATGTGTGAGTAATCTGTTTGATTACAATGCAGTTTGGGTCTCCAACTATGTTATCTCAAAATAATTTCTCTTCAAAATAAAATTTATAATTACTACACCGAGTATCCTGCTAAATGCAACAATTGGATAGGAACTGCGATTGGTAATCCTTGCCAAATTCCTATATATGATGCCATTGAAAGATCCAATGTTAAATGAAACTGCAAACTAAACATAACTGCACTCCCCATCAATTGACAATCTTTGAATACATACTGTAAGGTCAGACAAAACTAACCAATGCTTGAATTTGAAGAAAACTACACACAATATTTTCTTAAATACATAAAACTAAACACAACATTTTCTCAAAACTGTATCAGTGAAGTGTTTGAGGCCAAGTATTAGTGAAGTGTTTGAAGTGTTTCTTACCAGTTATTGAAAACCCCATTATTTAGGAATCAAAATTCACAATAAAGAATCAAGATTCAAGATGCTAGACAATTTTGAACATTCACAATATGGGATGCTAACCAAGATTAACATGCATAAGCTAAATTTTCAAATAAAACCAAGAAACCAACCTAGAATTTTGGAATGGAAGTTTGATATTTTGATGCTAAAGCTGTAGAATTCATCACCCACCTCTTTAAGAGACTCTAAGCTCTCTCCAATTCTCTTCTATCCATGGATTGCATCTTTCGATTAATTACAATGGAAAGGACAAATAAAACGTCTATATGATGGTCTCCTATCCAAAATTGGCAAGGTTTATTTAATCTCCAACCGACCAAAAACACGGCCCTATACTGTAGGTGTAGAATGTCCATGGTATCCCCTTATGTTCCAGAACCAATAGCTTCGTCGGGAGCGGGGGTAAGGGAAACAAAGTAAGCAGCACTGAGGGTAGAAGCAAAGCTTATTGCAGAGCTAATTGACTAAGTAGCAGAGGCAGGTACAAAGACAAGTAGAACATGGGTGTAATCGAAAATAAATACCCAAATTCTAAACCCTCGACAATGGTTTCTAAGCATCACAATTCCTCAACAGGCATCAATGGTGGCCCGATAAATACCCCAAAAAAACAAAAACACCTCGCAGACCAAATTCACAACTATTTTCCTCCTAAAACCCATCAAACCCAAAACACCAAAAACGCCTCTTAGAAAAAATTCACAACTTTTTTCCTCCCAAAACCTACCAAACCCTCCTGGCTTTCTGCCAACAAAAAATATTTGGCACCAAAGGTCTATCTAGATAATAAGAGTAGGAAATCTCCATGAATTCAACATAATTCTTCATATCTGGGTAATTTGGGGAGGAAATATCCATGAATTCAAATAATCCTCCATGAATGAACTCAAGAAGAGGCCAGTTGTATGTTTGGGTTTGAGCTGGAGGTATTAAAGTCATATTCCAATGATCATTTTATTAGTTTAAATAGTGTTGCATTATGATTGTATTAAGGTTATTGTATATTATATGGTATATTGATTTTGTTTATTTTATATTGTATTATAAGTTTTATTTTATATATATGTGTTGGGAGCATTTATATTGTATATTTTGTTTATTTTTATGTTGTTTTGTGTTATATATATATATATATGTTTTATAATTTATATATGGTACATTTTGTAACTATATAGAATGTAATATATTAATATATTTTGTGGATAGAGTTTTTTAAACAAATGGTATATTATTAGTTTAAATAGTGTTGCATTATGATTGTATTAAGGTTATTGTATATTATATGGTATATTGATTTTGTTTATTTTATATTGTATTATAAGTTTTATTTTATATATATGTGTTGGGAGCATTTATATTGTATATTTTGTTTATTTTTATGTTGTTTTGTGTTATATATATATGTTTTATAATTTATATATGGTACATTTTGTAACTATATAGAATGTTAATATATTAATATATTAACAAATGTATCTTGCCATTGTTATTTATCTCCATAGATGTCTAGATGTGGTCCGATGTAGTAGAGGTTTTCTATTTATGCCTATCCTTTGTATTAAATGATTAGTCTGGTATTGATACGTTATCAAACATATCCATAGCCTCCCCGAAGTAAGCATTACACTGTAGTACTAAGTTTAACTTGGGTGGTCTATATCTCACTTTATTAATCTTATAAGTTATACAAAATGGCAAGGGATATTGAACGCAACAATATGGTTAGCATGTTCTTGTACTTATCCTGCACAAATTAATGTATGGGTTATGTTAATTAGGATTAATTCATCAAATACCCTTTGTGACACAAATCTATCTACAATGTTACAATTTACTAAATTTTAACACCGCAGATGGATCTAGAGAGAATCTATCTGTAGTGTCAAAATTTAGTAAATTGTAACACTTCATCGCCAAAATTGGAATTTTCCATTGTTGGAGTGACAATATAAAATGACTAACATAAATGGCTAATTCATATTCTTCTAGCTAGTCATTTTTTATGCCTTGACTAAATTGGTCATTTATGTTAGTCATTTTTAACTCTGTCACTTATTATCTAGTCATATTTGTTAACTGGTGACTAAATTAGTCGTTTATAGTTGGGTCAATCAAAATTGCTCATATTTAGTAGTAAATCACTTGAAAACCTCGTGGTGACTAGAATTTTTAGTCACGTAGTAGCTAATTCCTCATTTTGTGCTAGTGTTAGGATTAAGGGGGGGTGTTAGGATTAAATAATCCTCCTTTGTCCAATATAGTCTATTTGGTCATTTTTCCTACCTTAGGGGGTAATTATTATTGTACTAGAGTGTGGGGGACACACCTAGATGTTATATTCCACTTAATGCATGTGCATGCACGTGTTTATGTGCTTATGGGAGAAATCCCTATATTATAGGAGTGCACTTTGAGTGCCACCATCAATCTCCATCAGTTGGTTATGGTAGGTAAGAAGTTATGCTAATTTAACCTCTAGTTACAAATAGTTTGATCACTTTCAGTTATCCTAGCACTAGTTTTGCATGCAAGAAGGAAAAGTGACACCTTTTTCCCACCTACCTCATCAAATAACTTATTGTAGACTGATTTAGACATCCATAGTTAGACTAGTTAGTTCCATCAGTGATATAGAATCACTGATTTAGCTGTTCAGTCAGCTTGATCTTGTAGATTCGAATCCTATCCATGGCATTTGAATTCTATTTATTGTATAATCATTGTATTATTTATTAATTAATGAAGATTAATGTTGTGATTATCTGAGCAATTCTTGTTCGATTTATCTGAAATTCATGGCATGAATTTCGTGTTCAGTGTACATTCTCTTTGATTATTCCACTACATAATTCGCTTCCTACAGCTTTCATATTGCCTATATATCAATGGTTCACAAATTCAACACTTCTTTGTAGTGAAAGGATTTCTACCTTTCTATATTCTTGTTGTGATGATGAGATTCTCCTAGTTATTGTACACAACCTTTCTTTGGATGCACCCCTCTTCTTGACTCGAGGCCTTCTTCTTGACAATATTGGTGAGTGTATCAAAACACTCCCTTGCGGTCTTCAACGAAATTATCATGGACATGAGATTGTCCTTAACCGAATCAATTAAGATGATATGCTTGGTGTTTTCTTGATTATTCTTGAATTTGATTCCCCCTTCATTGGTGGCATGCTCCTCTACCATAGTGGTCACAAATGAATCAAGATCATGTTCTTCAAGAATATTCAACACCCTCTTTTTCCATGTGTTGAAGTTTGATGTGCATTCAAGTCAGTGTTCCGGTAAAACATAGATTGATTCCATGGATGCAATTTTTTTCTCAATCTTACGACACAAAACTAAGTTATTTCATGCCCAATGATATGATACCATGTCGATGTTTGAAAAAAATAGAAGAAGATTGAAATTTAAAAAATTTGTCAATCAATTTCAGCACATATGTATCTAATAAATTAGCCACATATGAATATATCAGCCACATGTGAATCTCATAAATACATCCACCACATAAATATACTATCCACATATAGATCTCATAAATATAGAATTAACATAAATCAGCTCCATAAATCATCCATACAAATCAATCAACCATAAGAGACAATATATACCATGGGAAAACCATCCAAACACGGAGGATAAAAAACCCAACAATTCTTTGAGTATAATATATAGATTTGTAGAGAATGGTTTACAACACATAAGAATATTTCCTAATCAAAGATATCACCACATTAGTAGAGAAGAGAGATCCAATGTAACCTTGCAAAAACAATTGTGTGCAATTGTATTGAACTTGCCATATGCCTAGAATATTAATAACAAGACAAAACCCCACATGCATAAGGTAGCACATAAGAGGCTCAGTAAACATACTGAGAGCACCACATAGTGCATTCACAAGGAGGACCTAACTAGAACTCCCTCGATGCAAACATTAGCGCCCTTCCTTTCCTCTATTAGCTTTAACTGAATGTTCATTGTATTCAACTAACTTGAACTAAATGTAAACTGACTTGAACTGAATGTTAACTTACTTGAACTGAATGTTAACTTACTTAAATAACTGAATGATAACTTACTTAAACTAAATTTTAACTGACTTGAACTGAATGATAACTTACTTGAACTAAATGTTTAACTTAATTGAACTGAATGATAACTTACTTGAACTAAATGATAACTGAATTGTACCCAATCTTTGACTAGTTGTTGATCACTTAGTTAACATGATAACCTTAGGTGTCATCAGTGTGTCACTCTAAGTGCCATCCATGCACAATTTCTATTATTAACTTTTGCATGGATCTCTTTAGTTAACTTATGCATGATGATTGATGGACATTAATATATTCTTTACTTAATTGATTACATTAATTAATAGTTCAATTGATGCTTTCATTTAGGCATTGATTGAGGCATACATATTTTAATGAATCTTTATAACTTGAGTTCACTCAGACATTTGCATGGGAAATTAGAATTTTCTTTCTCTATGCTTTATCTCATTATCATTAAATAATTAATGCATGGTCCATATGTGTATCATTTATCCATCTTATCATATCATACTCATAAGAATTATTCCATACATACTAACGATCATATATACTACCCTAGGCCATATAGTCATATGCTAAGGTAATTCACTCTAGGGTTAGCTAAGCCCTAAAGGAGACTTATAGCACTTAGTGACCATGACTAGCAATAGATCATCTAGTATAACCACCTCAACAAATGTAGGTCCACAATATTGATACAACACAAGACTTCAATCTTGATACAACACAAGATCATCTCCACAATTGGCGATCCATTCTCATAGGGTACCTTACCGTCTATGAGAATCATTGACTTGATCCAACACAATTCTAGTCTTGATATTACTTACAAGTCTCGACTAGATATTACTCACAAGCTTTAATATACAACATCACCACCTCAATCAGATGAGGATACATACCACTGTATATGACTCACAAGTCCACCTTGATATTACTAACAAGTTCAGAGAATGACTCCTGATTTTGTACAATCAACACTATTTTAACCAACCTATAAGCAATGACTCTTATATTTTATGATTATCATTTACTGTAATATGTTGTAATGTACCTTATCAATTAATAAAGCATTTGAATAAATCATGGTTCTTATATTGTGGTGTGCTAATCAAAGTCAAAGGGAACTATCCTCATAGCAGGTAAACATCAATATAATTGTATGTAACCAGCATAGATCCAAATCCTAGGCTCTATCAAGCGCCGAGAGGGATCGAATATTTGGAGTTGAAAACCTCTTCTTAAGTATTGCACTCAACTATCAGCTTTGGTGTGATTCAGACCAAAAGACACATATTTTTATTTAAGGTCGACATATAATATTTTATTATTAATATTTAATACTATTTATGGCCAACATATAATATTTTATATTATGTTTTAATTTGTTAGGAAATAACATTACAACATCTCCCCCATACATGGTTTTAAAACCATGTGCAAGGCCCTCCTAAAACCATGGGTTGTTTAGGAGGCCTTGCACATGGTCTTAAAACCATTGCAACAACCTCCTAAACCATGCACAATAAAACCATGGGTTGTTTAGGAGGCCTTGCACATGGTTTTAAAACCATTTGCAAGGCCCTCCTAAACCATGTACAATAAAACCATGGGTTGTTTAGGCATGTGCACGACCAATATTTTTTTTGAGAATAATTCAATTTTTTTTTCTTTATTATTTTGTTAAGTAGGAACATTACAACATCTCCCCCATATTGTGTTGTTTTTCTGATCGACATTTTTTTTGGCCTATAATTAATTAATCTTTTTTTAGGTAGGAACATTACAACATTTCCCCCATATTAGGTTGTTTTTGTTTCCGACATTTATTTTCGAGGATAATTTTTTTTTTTTAATTTTGTATGGCCGACATTTACAAGAGGAACGTTACATAATGTTACAAGATCTCCTCCATATTGGGTTGTAGAGCGCCTCTCAGTGAAAATATAGTGGCCCCTAAGTCCTTCCCATGAAGCCTATGTATGTTGTGTTTCCTTCAATTAGATCAATAATTTAAAAGTTGACCATTTTTTTTTAATTGTAATGTTGAAATAAATCTCAAATATACCCATCTATTCATTATGGCTAAATGATTTTGTGTCCTAAATTATATATGAATTAAAGTTTATTTTTGTCATTGTTTAAAATTCTTTATGAGAATATTCCTTGCACCTAGTGTTCTTTTAAATCTTGTTGATTTCCTCTTAGTCTATTTTGTAAATTATTCTAAGTAATTATCTAATTATGTATAAGTGTGTAATATGTCATGTTGATCAATAAGGTGATGGGGGGAAGGCGCCAGCCTCAGAGTATTCCACAAATGATCTTGAGGAAGGGATTACTGATGAAGCCAATTTTTGTCCACAAGGGAAATGCAAACAATAAGGAAGGTTGTTATAAAATTAAACAAGGAATTTGCTTCTTTAATTATGATTCAGCCAAGGACACAAGAGATAAGTGATATAATTAATACTGTGGGGTGCCAAATCAAACACTATGGGGTAAGCATCTTATTTAATTATCTCATTTATTTATTTATGATTTTAATTATCCCATCCTTAATAATAATAATAAAACTATTTATTTTACAGGATTTTTTGTAGCAGTATGATCCTCATGGTGCGAGTATGGGAGTTGTCGTTGGTACCAACATTGTTGCTCCACCAGTGAGTGACACACTAGTCACTTAGACTGGTACACCCCCTAGGTTCGATGTCAGTAGTACACCCTGGCTTAAACATCACACGCTAGGATGTGCATGGGATGTTGTCGATGAAGAGCATGATTGCATCACAAAATTTGAATCATGCTTTCCTAGATCTTCCTTTGTCACTAGCACATGAACACTACCAGTTACATTTTTGGTAGATGATGAGATCATCCCCATGAAATTAGAAAATATTATAGGTAGTTAAGAATTATTATTATTATTATGTATAATCTAATTGAAATTTATGTATAATCAACAATTATTCTAAACTAATGATAATATCATTTAACGAGAAATTATACATTTGATTGATGCATGAATGACCTAACCTTGGAACTATTTTGGACCACCATATGCACATAGTGGAATTCCCAATGTTTCAAGTTAAAGTATGAATTTATCAACAAGTTGGTTTGCATGTTCAGTAAGGGTACCTTCAACAAAACCAGAGTTACCTCAAAGGAAGACTTATATTTAAAATATCTACGTGACTAGTATAGGGTTCATATACAAATGAACGCTAAGTATGAGCTCCCTCCAATGATTCCAAAGAGGGAGTGGAAGGCCCTCATGGAAGATTCAAAGTATAATATGATCTGAAAAGAAGGGAAGACACCACCTAGATTAGGAATGTATGAGACACTTTTAATAATGTAATTATTATGTGATATCATCATGGAAACGTCTAATTAAGTGTTAGAAACTTTTGAATATAGGCTCCAAAAGACATCCAAAACCATCAAGGAAAAAATATATAAACATGGGCAGCATAAAATTGGCTTAGGTGATTTATAAAAACTGGATGCATGATTTGTAAGTATAAAAAAATTTGCATCCAAATTATAAATTGTTAAAAAAATTAATTTAATATAATTAAGGAGGAAAAATTCATGTACTTATTCATAATTGCAAGGTGCACAATTCAATGAGGATTCTACAGAGGAATACCTCAAGCATACTTACTATCATGGCTATCAATCCTTGGTTGAACCTAAGAGAATCGTGGGGAAAACATATCCTTCCAACAACCAACTTGGCATTGAGGTAAATAAAAGAAATGAAGAGTATTTATAATTTATTATTTGTGCAATTATTGGTTATTATTTTTGTCGATAAAGTAACGTGTGTATTTATTTTGAGCAGGAAACCAATGTAGATACAAATTTCCCAAGTAGTGGAACGCATGATCCCAGTGATGGTGAAGTTCCTCTTGCAACTGGTGTTCATCTTGGTATTGGAGGTATTTCATGTGTTATAACAAATTTGTAGTATGTATTACAATAAAAAAATATTTATTTGCAAATGGCGTATTAATTATAAAATTTATTGTTTCAACTCTAGATCATGTAGATGATGAGGCCAAACAAGAAGAGGAACATATGGCCACTTCTGAAACTACTCCACCACTACCAAAGCAGGTAAAGAACACTCTATTGTTGTTTTTAGTAATAAAACACTTGTAATAATAATAACTAAAAATATCAATTTAGCATTGTTTCTTATTGAAGTTGATGCCCCACCCACCTTGTTGCCATGTCGTCGTCTGTATAGTTTTCCAGCAAGACATACATATCCTAGGAAAACTATAGGGGAAGAAGGCACATCCAACATCCTAGTTGATTTCTTAAAAAGAAAAAGAGACCGAGAAATAAATTATGGTACTCGGTATATTATTAGAACGATTTTGTTTGATATATATAAACATATTTTTTTATGGTACTTGTTATATTTAGAAGGATCTTGTTTCATAATATGTAAACATAATTTTTTTATACAATTTATTTAGACGAAGTATTTAGTGCCTATGAATGAATGAATGAATGTTAATATATGTTAATTCATGTTCTCTATATGTTTATTTATGTACAAAACCACAAATATGTGTTTATGAGATTTTTTGTTATGCTAGTGTCTATGCATGAACCTTGATGCATTGATTTCAACTATTTTCTAATAGATCTAGAAATAAATGATTGTACTTGTTATATAATTAAAATGATCTTGTTTCATATTATGTAAATATATCTTTTATGATACACTTTATTCACATGTTGTATTTTCATGTGTGTATGAATGAATGAACTATTGAATCAACGAATGAATTTTAATATATGTTAATGGATTTTTCTATATTTTTCATTATATACAACACACCATATGTTCCTTTAGGAACTTTTTGTTATGCTAGTGTCTATATATGCATGAAATTTTGATGTGTTGCTTTCAACTATTTTCTAGTAGATAGATTGGGTACTAGGGAATTGAGAGTGAGGGGGGGNAACACCTCCCTCAATCCAACAGAGCAACAACATAGTCAATGTTGACTTTCTTGTTGCTCGGTCAAGTGGAGCGAGATTTGCATCAATATTAAAATAATCCAATAATTTATTCTTGAAACCGAGAGGATATCATCTAGGTATTCATGCAATCAAGTATTTTTAATTAATATTTAGACATAAAAATGTTGTTAGTCTATTTTATTATTTTGTTGACTCTTTAATTGTTGGTTAAATTAGGAAAACAACTACTGGAGGAGATATTTTGGATCAAAAATAAAGGAATATCATACAAAGACAACCATCAAATATTCAGGTATTCAAATTTTCATAAAGTTTTAATTTGAGCTTTTATATTGCAATTAAAATTAATATTTCATCAAATTTATATCATAGATTAACCATAATCCCATTACTCATCGGGATTAGCTATGCATATGGATTGGGCACTTAAATGGTTATATATTTGATGTTAGTTGTAGTACATAGTATAATGTTGATTTTAAGGTCATACAAATCAAGATATGGATATATCAAAGGTCCCACACAATGCAAAAGAAATGAAATCGTTATAGTGATCAAGCAATTAAAGAAATGCTGTTGTATAGAGGAAAGGTCACGACCCCTTCCTCAAAGTTGTCTAGCCTCATCCTTCCATTCAAAAATTTATTCAATGTATCAATAAAATGGAATCTCCATGCCTAGTAACTCACTTCTTAGATAGTAAACTGTCAAAAATAAATACAATGTGAATAAGAGGATGGCTATTGTGGACTATTTCCATTGCAAGTTTTTTCCACCTGATAAAGCATGGTTCCCCCTCTATCCAACCTCTCATGAAAATGAACTAAAATATTATGCAATAATACTTTCACATAACCTCATGGGCCATGAAATCACAATGAAACCGATCTAAGGTTCAAACTTCATAATTATTGCGACCAAGTCTCTTTCACTACACTCAATATAAACATTATATTTGTAACAAATCATGCACTCTTGAAGAGTTATATTGTTTGATAACAAAGCCATCACATGGTTCAAGAAGTTATAATTTCTAAAGGGGCGTCATTAAATTGTACTTGTTTGAAATATTTAGAGCTTGAAAAAAATGCGTCCACTACACAATCTTTAAAAAGTTCCAAGTTTATGCGGCATGTGACTATGTTTCTTACATATTTGGAAAAGTTGAAGTGAACAAAAACTTTGATTTTGATGTGTCCTTCAAGAGGTTGAAATATCATGATATACATGATCATGTCTCATCATTAGAAAAGTATATAAAAAACATATCAATACAATCCATGATGCATTGATGGAGAAGTCCCGTCTTTGTAAGGAACATGGCCAAGTCACAACCATCACAAAGTTCTAAGTGTTCATGATAGTCACAAAGGAGCATATATCACAAGCCATCACATGGTAAAAAGAGTTTAAAGTTTATAACAATCATGACCTTGTCATAGTTCTCTAAACTTTCAAAGCTTATAAGGGATGCGATGAGGTTTTAACAATCCAACTCTTATCTCACAAACATTAAAGTTTAAAGGTTCAGTGTTATCACTAGAGGTTAATTCTGACATAACATAATAAAATCCAACTATGGGTACAATCCAAAATATCATAAGAGTTGTGCCAAACTTTGGCATATCACAAAAGTTGAAAGGTTCGAAAGAGTGCATTGAGATGTGTATAAAAGGGAGAACTTTCTTGTTTTAATATCTAAACCACCATTCTAATGTTGTATATTGTTGGTTAAAAGAATTGAAAACCCTAACCATTGGAGAAATTTGCATTCTTAGCATGATAAGTTAGGGAAAAGAGCACAACAAATCCTGCCAAGAAAATATTTCTTGGACTTTTATCAGTAGGTTAGTGGCTCAATTTCCAACACTTGTTTTATGCATACTTTTGTAAGAGAATAGTTTCCCGGGGGTAGGGGGGAGGGGGGGAATATTTTTTTTAAATTATTTGTATGGGAAAAATGTTTTCAGTCTTCAATTACACACATGGTCCTATGGTCTCAAAGCAGGGTTTTGTATTCTTGTTTCCACTTCTCATAATGCATACTTTCCAACCAACTGTTATGCCTAGAGAAGCATATATCTTAGATTTATTCTATAATATCCCCATCACATGGGTATAGATAGATTATAAACCTTACATTGTGAATGATGTGTCATTGGTTCCTAAGGTATTCACAATGGGTAGAGACATTCCATCTCACATTTTAAGCTCACAATCCAATGGGATGATGACTTTCTTTCCTTCAATGGGTTTTATTTACTCAGAGAAAGGTGACCCACCATCGCTCATCATAGAATTTTCTTCCTAGTTTGTGATTCTATATCCTCTATAATTTTGTAATGATATTAATTTCGCATAGGCATTACTGCACATGGTGGGTATCAATTCCTAGTAAAAATCCCCTTCTTGGATTCGATTTTCATAATCAAAATTAAATAGAAGTTTGGCCAACCACTCTGTTGAGCTTATCCTTATTCAATAACCAACAACATAATTTATCCAAACTATTTTTATAGTTAATATTTTCTTTCTCATATTCTCCCATAAATACATTGGCATATGTTCATTTTAAATTGCGGAAATTAATATGATAAATGGATATATGAGAAGAAAATTATATTGTTGTGTACATCAAAATTACGAAGTTTTTAGATTAAATATCCATAGAGCTCAAAACAACCTTTATAGATGCACATTTTGAATAGGAATTCATTCATTTGTGGTTTTACTTCAACTATGTATGATAACATTACTAATGGTTGAAATGGATATTTTTATGAAGGTCATTGATCTGCCACTATAGTGTAGGATTTCAAGGCCTATCTTACATTTTATATGATATGTTTGATGGACTAAAATAAAAAATCCTACATCAAAATCAAAACATTGTGACAATATGAGACATTTTGGGTTAGTTTGACTTTTATAAATGCTTGATTTTTCATATATAAATTTGATATTCTTTAGCTTAACTATGTCTTTTAAATGAGTTGTGCATTATTGGATACTATGGACTAATTATGAAGTGAGCATGTCAAATTTTGGGCTCCTTAATTAGTGAAATAATATCAATGAATGGACATGGGAACATCACATGAGTGAAAGATGGGTGTAGGATTTCAAGGCCTATCTTACATTTTATATGATATGTTTGATGGACTAAAATCTAAAATCCTACATCAAAATCAAAACATTGTGACAATATGAGACATTTTGGGTTAGTTTGACTTTTATAATTGCTTGATTTTTATATATAAATTTGATATTCTTTAACTTAACTATGTCTTTTAAATGAGTTGTGCATTATTGGATACTATGGACTAATTATGAAGTGAGCATGCCAAATTTTGGGCTCCTTAATTAGTGAAATAATATCAATGAATGGACATGGGAACATCACATGAGTGAAAGACGGGATCATGTTCCCTTGCAAATCTTAGAAGATGCCAAAGCACTTAAGGATACTAACTAAGTCATTTATATATTCATTCAATTTGTTGATTAAGGCATTTGAATTGTAGGAGAAACAAGAAAATATCCTTGAAACAAGTGTGCTACATGATTATGATTATAGGGATTAGTGATATAATCATCCTTCAATCAAGGACTGGTTGAAGGCCTAGTTAGAGTATTTTAGTATATATAAGAATAGAGTTAAGAGAAGTACTCTCTCGTTCTGATTTTTGTGAAGTAATTTCTAAAGTCCATTTGAATTACAATATAGAACTTATTACTATTATTTTATGAGTTTATGAATACATTATATTGTTTTCAAATATTTGAGTAGTTGTTGATTTACTTATGGTTCATATGACCACCTTGTGTAAGGTACCTACTTAAGACAAAGCAAGGAAACCTTGAATCCAAGTAGTGTTCTAGTTTCTGCACTTAAATTTTGTGATTTAGTTTCATGTAGAATGTATTTTTTCACTTTATTAGTATGAATCTAGTTTTATGTAGTCCCTTGTTTTATGCTAGTGATTCAAAAGTTTTAAAATTTCTTGCATGTGTTTCTATCATTTAATGAAGAAAATATAAACTTTATAGTTATAGTGCCTAGTACTATAGTTTAACATCCTTTGGGTTGAATATAATCATTTTTAGGTTATGGTCCATTGATTGACTGAACTTATCATGGTGGTTTTCTTATGAGAAAAATGAGAACCACCTCTTACATTCTAGTTTCTTGGATCTGGATTTCGAGGTGAAGTCACTGGCCTAGTAGACGTCTGGTTAATATATGAGAACCCAAAGTTAGAAAATTCTTTGATATATAATTTTGTAAGTTTCATTGGAACTCATCTTTCCATGCTTTTTATAGATCCATTGTCCATTTATGGCTACCAGAACTTTAATATTGAACTTAAATTAGATTCAAAACAACCACTAAAAAAGGAAGCTAAAGGTTGGGGAGATTCGATACAATATCTAAATTATGATAATTTTACAGTGCACTGTAAAATAATGGTCCTTTGTCATACCTTATCACTTGCATATATGAATTTTTTTATGATCCAAGGTAATCTACCAATCCACACTCATTTTATCTAGCTATGTGCCCACATTCTTTAGAGATGGCCATTGATTATACATTGGCATCATGTTTCTTCATAGCACTTCAATCTTTGCCTCCAAATATTTACTAATGGCCTCTATGGTAACAATTTTATCATGTTTCTCCATTGATATATTTTTGTAATCTTCAATATAATTACTCATCCTTAATATCTAGGCCTTCAAACTTGACACAACCTGGCTAGAATCTCTAGTGGGAGTGGTTATGATTTGCATAGGACTAGAGGAACCAATTATTCTTTGAGCCTCACTCAATTCTCATTGCAATTTCTAGATAATTTCCTTAAAGTTAGAAACCACTTCATCTAAATATTTGGAGGTTAAGAAACCCTACTAAAATTAGAATCCATTCAATGTGTATTTCATCCTTCCTAGTTGATCAACCATTTTTAGTTTTCCCTATCTAAAACATCCCTATAGGATATGATCAAATGAATAACAACAGTGTGTTTCATTAGGTCACAATTTTTTTCATTTAATCCACCTTAGCCTTAATATTTTTATTTCTCTATCTTTTGCATACAAAAAATACAAAACTATCTTTGGGATTCCTTAACCAACTCATCGTGCATGGATTTTATTAGCTTTTCTTTCTCTTTATTTACAATCTCATTTATAGTCTACTTTATAGGAAGGGATTTATTTCTGAAAAATATGGAGATACATGTAAAGGAATGTTAGAGTAATGTTCTGGTTGATCCAAGAAATCACTATTGAAGCATTAATGTAGTAGGTTACAACTATATATATCAAATTATAAGCATTCTAGTTCATATATGGTCAAAGCAACACACCTGTACACAGTTATGCATCTTCAATTTAAACAACACTTCAAATATTGAACATCCTTAGTATTGTAAGTCTACAAGGATGGAGGGAATGATTCCTAATGCAATTTAAAATTCTTTGCTGATTATAAATGTGTCAAGCATCCATTAGCTTTTAGGAGTTGCTTTGACACTCCCATATGTCACTTCTGTATTGCACATTTTGGTCTCATTGACCTACATTTTTTTGTCATTTGTGAATAAGTAAAGTTATTTTATATCTTTGTCTGTGTTATACCTTTTTAACTGTAATCCTATTAAAATAACTAACATATCTCTAGTTTAGGATCTTGTTTCATTTTAATATGACTATTACTATTAATTGTGGGAAATTTGAGAAGATGTGAATTGCAGGAAAATGATCGAATTGCTCAAAATCCCTAGAATATTGAGGCTAAAAGTGTTATCTCTAATCTTTCTATCAACAAACAAAGCCTGGAAATATGATGAATTGAGGATATAGAATTGTTGGGCACTCTATATACTCATTAATTTCTTAACAAGAAGAGTGTTCAATATTTAATTGTCAACCTAGGGAAGTTTGTTATTTCAAAGGAAATTAGCAAAGTATATGCATAAACATGTTTAGTAGTTGATAACTAAAATGAAAGTCACTTAGTTCTAATTACTGCTCTGCTAACTCAGTTTCCTGTAAGAAATCAGAATAACATTACCCATCTAGGAATTGAAAATAACTTCTATTTCCTATCATACTAATATGAAGGTTTACAATCTAAAGAGAAATCCACCTAGAATTACTTTTGCAGGAAATGAAAGTCTAACTTACCAAACCAGAAAGATCCCTACTTATTACTCAAGTAGAAAATTCATCTAAGAAAAGGACTAATATAATTAGGAAACTCTAGAAAGATAAATATCACACACAACACAGGAGCTGAGCAAGTATGTTACAACGTCTAACACATCTCTGCATAATAAGGAAGATTAACTACATAGTCGACAGTCACACAAAATCACCAAAAACAAGACAAAGGAAAACTAACTGATGCAATCATTAACCAAATACACTCACAACTAACCATGTAAGTGCATCACACTGAAATGCCACACAAAACAGAAATAAAATACTAAAGCATCTAAACTACCAACAACTATGTTAGAAGGCGGGCCCTGGCCTTCGAACAAAGATGATGTTGAAATATCATGAAGGCTTCCATAGAGAACTACTAAGAATTATCACCCTTTAATTAATTGGATAAATATTGCAGTTACATTTACAATCTCTCTACTATCTCTCACAAACTAGGAATGGACCCTTGGCTTTCCCTTCTTGCGTATATTTATACAAGAGTAAAGCTAGTTTGTTACATCAATTTCAGGAAGCCATGAAGATATTTGATCTTTGGGCTATCAAATCATTAAAGCAGTTACAGCTAACCATCCCTTGCATAAAATCACCATAGGAATGGATAAAATTTTACTATGAGTTGTTCCACGAACTGACACACCCATCGAACTGCAGAAGATTCTCAAAGAGTTCGGTTGCAAGCATGAAGGCGCACCCAAGATTCCTTATGCATTAATGTCGACCATGTCTTTTGAGCAAGTAGCTGACTCCAAGCGGAACCATATTCCATAGAGAACAATTTGTTGTAGTTGCGCCTCTTGGATATAACACGTTCTTGCAGTTGTGCCACCTGTGATTCTGAATCTTTCTTTCAAAGCAAAGACAGATCAACACAACGATAGGTAAAATCCATGATTATAAATAAACCAAGCATAAAATGAAATAATAAATAATGATTCTGTACCTAAGGTATTTATGCTGGTTTATATGAAAAGGATAAAGGTTCAACTTCAAAACAAGTGTGAAAATAGGGGAAAAGGATGGGACAGAGTATGGGAAAAAGGGGAAAATTTGGGACCGAACATCTTCCCCCAGCTTATCTGGTTGCATTTCCTCATTTAACAACTTGAACTAGTCTGAGTCTGAATCGGACTCAAGACTCCTCCTATGAAAATTGGTGAGGTTGAATGAGGGATATGGTTCCTCCTCTAATTGCAAAAACCCATTGCTCATGATCAGAGTACCCCAACAGTCTCTCTCAACTTTCTTGGCCATCTTGTAGATTCCATTATAGTTCCTGTCTAGCCACCAAATAAGAGGAAATATGAACCTTAGACCCATCTAGTTCATGCCACAAGACTCGATACACTTAATATAACCAGGTACTCTAGACAGGGGATATTTAAAATTGTCAAAACAAAATGGATATTTTTCCCTGATAGCTATAGGAGAAAATTTCCATCTCTGGATACTTCCCTATAGGGAAATATCCCACTAACGAGAGATCAATTCGACAAAAGTGGAGATAACCTTCTATTAAAACTTAGCAAACTACTAGACTTTATTTGGAAATGTAAGGTTTCTCTTATGCCTTGCAATCACAAAGAGAGGGGCTCTAGGTTCTCCCCGAATAAACAAAGTAGAGCTATCCTCATTATTCCTTATGGTATGTGAGGCACTCAACCAACAAACATGGTTATTGAAAAAAGAATCAAATGACCTTAAATGAATATCCCCAATATGGGAACTGGGTTAGCTTGGGTATCCATCTGCATGCCCTATCATGCAAATATAATTCAAACAACAAATTATTCTTAGAGAATTCACTTTGGGTAAAGGTATCCAAAAATTGAGAAGGTGTCATAATTTTCCAGGGTCTTCCTTCCTTCAAATATTTGATATGGAACATAATAATTTGTTCAAATAAAAATACAGCAAGGGGAGGGGGCTATGCAACTCAATAATTCCTGAGTTAAAGTGAGCATCTGCTCTTTATTCTTATCCATATACTGATACTTCTTTAACTCTTTTAACCTATCCCTCATCTCTTCCCATCAAATTTTCTGAAAGAATATCTCCTCATACCATTATTACCTTAATTCCTAAATGACCTTCTTATGTGCGATAAGGGAAATCATACATTTCTCAAGTTGGTTTGCATAACGCTTCCATCTACTTGTTTCAATATTTAAAAGTGTTACCTCTTCTATATCTTGAAGTTCTGTAGCCTCCACCTATGTTGTTACATCTTGTGTTTGGAAATATATAATATGGTCCATTACTTCCTCTTCCTCGGTCTGAACTACTACTTCCTTAATTTATACACTTTCGGCCTTAGTCTAAACTTCCATTTCATGTGTTGCAACCGCTTCAACTTCAGTTTGAGCTGTCGTTTCTTGGGTTTCAACAGTTTTGGTCTGGGCTCTTGTTTCAACAAATATTTTTAGAGGCAATGGTTCTTGTGTTATAGTTCCTGATTCTTTTAGCTCTGTCATCGTAGTTTCAACAACCGATTTTGAAGACACTGTTTCTTGTGTAACAGTGTCATGTTATATTTCCATGTCTTCAGGCTGCTAGACTCCTTCCTATACAATTTTTGCATTAGTCGACTTCCGCTCTTGCACAATTTCGGTATCATCTGATTTCTCCTGGTCATTCTGCACTTGCACAATATATGTATCAACTAATTGCTCTTGGTTAGTCTGCGCTTGCACAATATCTGTGCCACCGAATTGCTGCTCCTGATCTGGAAGTGAATTAAATTCCCCAGAAGTGATTCCAGAAGGAAGCAATTCAGCATGTTCTGAAGATTGAGGATGCGATGCCTCATCTATATGTAGCTCCTACTCAAGAATCAAATTTTGTTCCAACCTTGTATCCTCTGTTGGTTCTTCATGCAGTGTCTCCTCTCCTCTCTAGATTGAATATGCCAATCTCTAAGCTTCTATTTCCAATTTCTCAACTTTATATCCTGCCAATTTAAACTAGTCTCCACATTCAAGACATACAAATTCTTATTTCTTCTGGCTGAAGTGTGGATCTTCAAACTGAATAGCAGCATTAGACAGGGCATCTAGGTTTCTCACTGATTGGTTTCTTCTTTTCTCCTTCCATCTTTCTAGCTCTTCCCTCAGTGCTCTAGCATCGTCCTTCAGCAAGTCATTTTCATCTTGCATCATTTCTAATTGGTGCTGCAAAGATTATTGGGTAGCAATGGCCACTATAGGTGAATTTCCCACTAGATATTATGTTTCGGTGGGTGCCCCACTTGTTAAAATGGGAATCTCAATAATTTCTCTTTCTACTGCCTAGGAGGCCCTGATTCTTCTTCCTTTGGTTCCAATAGGTTCTTGTGTATTAGTGGCATGCATTGGCTAATTACCCACTAGTTCTTGTGTTTTAGTGGGTATCATGGAAATTTTAGCACTTACCACTTTTGTTGTCCCGAGAGCCCTAAGTCTTCCCATTCTAGATGATTCTCCTTGTGTGGAAGTGGAAACCATCGATAAAATACCCATTGGTTATGGTGTTGCAGTGGGAAAAATGGGGATCTCAATGCTTACCACTTATGTGGTCTTGGAAGCCCCAGTTCTCCTTCTCCTCCTGGATGATTCTCCCCCAACAATTGCTCTTTTCAATTTCTTGTTTACTGTGAGAAGGGTAGAGATTTATCCAATCCCTGATAAAGGTTCATCCTGCTCGATTATATTTCCTTTTATTTCCAAGGAGGTTTCGGTCTCGACCACCTGAGGCCTTATTTCCTCAATTTTTGCAATCAATCCTCCTTCTTCTGCTACGTCCGTTGTCGCTGCTTCTACAACTATTCCCCTTACTTCTTCTGATGCTACTCTTTCTACTTCTTCTTTTGTTGCTTCTTCATTTTCTTCTACTACTCCAATTATTCCCTCCATAGGGATATATGCTACTACAGATCCCTCTGAATCTCCCTCGTGTTCATCTTCAACTTCTTCTGATTCTTCATATCTGCCCCTAGTTGAATCTGAGGCACTCTGTTTGACTCTTCTACCCCTAATACGTGCTACTGTAGGTTCCTGATGCACCACAACTCCAACAAACTATTCCACGTTAAATTTTTCTGTGCCAAGCATCTTTGTCCTAACAATTTGACCAGTCCATGATTCGTGAGAGAGGAGAGCGGGTGTATGGAAGTATCAGCATAATGTGCCATATTTTTCAAGGTTTGTGATAAATAAAATGGCATATTGTTAAGTCTGTGATGGGAAAGTGAGACAATAAGAGAAAATTATATATATAAACAGCCTTATATCTTCCCTCACATGTAATGTATCTTTTCAGGAAGGTCACGACTTGGTCCCATAGTATGGGAAATGTCTCCAGTGCCATTCCTCTGGCTCTTCTCCGCACTTGATCCCCTGGTGCTAGAAATTCTTTAATTTCTCTCGAATTGTGCTTCTTCCTGTAGAACCAACATTCTCTAGTCTGAGGAAATCCTATGACCTCTTCCACGACTTGTTTTGATGCATCTATCCTCAATCCTCTTATTTCTAAGTATTCTGCATTCAGGTTCAAGGAAAACTAGAGTGTTGTTTCCTCATGAAATCTGTTCAATCTCTGGAAATAACCAATCCAGCCTACTTCCTGGAAAATGTTATAGACCACCCTGTTTGTAGACAAAGCATCAAGATTGCTAGGTTCATACTTGATTGGAGGACCCATAATGTGTTATTCTTACTAGCTGTGATAGACGGTAAGGATGATTTTAAGGAACCATACGTATTTAAAATTGTATAAATGTTGGCGAATATTACCAATTATTAAAACGCCAACTATCAAATGATTGGCAATATTTTTCAAAAAATATTTTAATTTCCAAGGATTTTATATCGTTTATATAATAATTTGGTGATTTTTAGGGTGAAAATTTTTTACCCCATCAAAATTGGGCGAAAGAGGGCTTCAAAAAATGCAAAATGGTGAATCTTTTTTGGGAGAAAAACATGGAAAAATAGCCCACTGGGCTAAAATTCGCCCCTAAAATTATCCCTGATAGACGGGTATAGTAACTGACAAAATCAGTCGTTCAATTTGCAGCAGTTTGATATAATAACTAGATAATAGGGGTTCATATGGGTTTTCTGAAATTCTCGGCAAAATTGGAAACAACATGTGCTGCATATTTTTGGGGATGGGGTGAAAATTTGTTTGAAAGTACAAGCAGGACGGTGTGAAAGGAATATTAACTAATTATGGAGTACTGTCAGGAGTAAAAAAGGTATAATAATTACTATTATATCATTAAATACTTGATTATACATACAATTAGAATTCATACCTGATCATTGCGACTCGAGTCGTCGATTCCCCGACATGATCCAAGTTTTCGGTGCCAATGATCACGCGGGGGATGATTTTACACACGCAATTAAGGATAATCTGTCATCAATCATTAATCAGGAGGGGCATGTTCATTACAAGATTGATTTCCCAAGCGCACAAACAGGGTGTAAAAGTTCTCATTATGAAATATTGAGATTTCGTTGGAAATACACTCCACACTATAAATTTTCTGTAACATTCTCAACACAATACTGGGGGAAAAGTTGACGAAAAAATAACATAGTTTCAACCCAGAATGGTCAAAACAACGGAAAAATTAGCAGTGTTGTAGCAGAGCTTGGAAAAAAATGACAGAAAAATTAGTGGTGTTGCAGCAGAGTTCGGCTAAAGACAATGGAAAAATTAGCAGTGTTGCAGCGGGAATTAGTCAAAGACAATAGGAAAATTAGTGGTGTTGCAGCGGAAATTGGAGAAAGATAGTGGGAAAATTAGTGGTGTTGCAGTGCAATTTGGCAAAAAATGGCGGAAAGATTAGCACTTTTGCAGCGGAAATTGGCGAAAAATAGTGGAGTTGCAGCGGGAAAAAGTTAAGCAATTTAACAAGGTTTCTGCTCAAAAACAAAATCTTGACAAGGATCAGTAAAAACAACTTCCCGTCAAGGATTTGCGATCTTATCCATGCATTTTTTCAAGGAGTCATATCAGTGAAGAAGGATCATCCATGGTTCTGCAATTGCTTGGCCCATCATAATTGCCTCTTTTTACCTGAACCTTTTCACAAATACCTGTTCACAATTCTCAGAAAACACACACCCGATCACAGCGAAAATAAAAAGAAAAGTAAAGCACACAATAAAAATTAAATCGTTTTATTTATATACAGATTTTGTGGAATTTGTAGTAGACATAAAAAGGTTAAGAAACATGGGAAAAACCATGCTCATGTACCAGTTGACAATTTGGATCAACCGTGAACTATGAAATAAATGCATCCTTCGAGACCCGTTTTTGATACAGTCGTAATCGATGACCATTTGCGAACAAAAGGTATTTTATTTTCATTAATAATGTTCAATCGAATGGTTCCATTGTTAAATACCTGATCTATCTTGTAAGTTTCTAGCCATCTCATGTGTATATTTCCTTTAAAGTCCCTTTTAAACCATGAATCGTACTATAAAGCCCAATCTCCTTCATAGAACATCTTCTTCTTGATAAATCAATCGTTCCATTTGGAGTGCTGCTGTTGAATAAAAGCTATATGATGTACAGTAGCGGTGCACTTTTCATCAAGTTCATTTTGTTGATTCAAACAATTTTTCTGAGCCTCCGTTAAATCTAGGTTTTCCTCTGTAGATGTTCTCAGAGTTTTAATCTCAAATTCAATAGGGAAAACAAAACTCTTACGATACACCAGTTCATATGTGGAGAATCCTGTAGTGTTGCGACACATTGTATGGTAGGCCCATAATAATTCAGGGAGCCTATCAACCCAATCCTTGCTATGAATCTTCAATATTTTTGTGAGGATTGACTCGATCACCGTATTTGTGCTTTCGACCTTCCCATTGGCCTGTGGATGGTATGGAGAGGTGACTCGGTGTAGAATACAATACTTTTGAAATAGGGCCTCCATATTTTGGGACACAAACATAGGTCCTCCATCTATGACAATTTCCCTGGGTACTCTAAAATGGGTGAAGATCTCTGCATATAAAAAGTCTATTAAAACCTGATCATTAGACTTTACCAAGGCCACCGCTTCTACCCACTTGGTCATATAGTCAGTGAAAACCAGAATGTAAACTTTATGTTTTGATGGAGGGTTGATAGGCCCTATAAAATCTAAGTCCCATCTATCAAAGGGTTCAACCACAAATTGTGGCTAGAGTGGAATCTCATCTAATATGTTTGGTTGTCCCATTCTCTGGAAGCTGTCACAGGCCTGGACATATTTTCTTGCATCTTGAAATATAGTTGGCCAGTAGTATCCCATCCTTAATATTTTATGGCCTGTCCTTTTATCAGAAAAATGCCCCACACGGGGCTTATCTTGGTAGGACTTCAAAATACTATGGATTTCATCCTCCCTCACACATCACTTGATTTCGAAATTAGGTATAGTGTAAAAGAGGTGGCCTTGAATCCAGTAATACCTTGAACTTTGTTGTATAATTCTCCTCTTTTCTTGTTTGGACAAGTGCAATGGGAGTTTACTTGCAACCAAATAATTGGCAATGTCAACATACCATGGGGAAAAGGACGAGACTGCAAATAAATGTTCAGTAGGGAAATAATATTTTATCGGTGTATCATCATCATTATTAGTCAGCCGAGATAGAAAATATTTAACTAAGTTCTCCTTCCTTGGTCTATCAACAATAGTGATGTCAAATTCCTGGAGTAAGTAGATCCACCTAGTCACTCTAGCATTAGTAATGGGTTGTTCATCAAATATCTAATTCCCGAGTGGTCAGTATGTACAAATGTAGGATATGCAATAATGCAATGTCTAAATTTATTTATTGAGTAAACGATAGAAAGGAATTCCTTCTCTGTTACCGTGTAGTTCAGTTCAACAAGAAACAGATTCTTACTAACGTAATAGATAGCGTATGGGATCTGACCTTCCTACTGTCCTAGAACTGCTCCAACGGTTGTATCTGAAGCGTTGAAGGAAATATGAAAAGGAAGGGCCAATTAGCCCCCCTCAATATGGGCATTGTAGATAACCTCTTCTTTAGCTCTATGAATGTTTCCTGACATGCATATGTCCACACAAATTGGGCATCTTTCATTAATAAGGTAAATAAAAGAGATGCCAACTTGGAAAATTTCTCTATGAATCTCCTATAATAACCAACATGACCAAGAAAACTTCTTACCTCTTTCTACGACCTAGGGATAGGAATGTTTGAAATTACCTTTATCTTGGCTGGATCTACCTGGATACCTGCAACAGAGATAAATGTTGATGTATTTGTAACTTTGGAATGTATTCACTTGTATATCTTATGTCTTGTACCCCGATGTTTATTCTAACAAGTGTCTGTAATGTATTTGAGTCATGTCATGCCCCAATGTTCCTATTGGGAGATTCAATAATGTAAACAAGTCATGTCAAGTCATTGTGGGTAACCCTCCTATTGTTCAAGGGTTAAAGTCCCCGTAGTTATGGGGCCCTAGGGTTATTAGACTCTCCTAGTTGAGCCGACCCTAGTGAGTTATTGTCAAGTCAGGAATTAGTATAAATAGAGAGTGAGCCCCTATATTTATCACACACTCACTCACACTCAATTGTAGCGCATACCTGAGAGAGAAGAAGTTGCCGGGGCTAGAAAGAAAGAGGCTACTGCTGTCGGGAGATCATCTTACTATTTTGGGGTTTTATTTTTGGTGTTGATTCTATCTCTGAGGAAGTTGCGGGTTTTTTTCCATTTATGGTTTCCCTGAGGAAAAACATTGTGTTCATTGTCTCTTGTGTTTGATTGTTGTGCTTGTTATTCTGTCAGTTAAAGATCCTAATATAATGCTAGCTTAAATGATAAAAATCTAACATAGTATCAGAGCTAACCTGAGAAGAAGACACTTTGCAGCTGCGGGAACTAGGGATTCCTACTTTTTGGATCTCTCTCCACATATTTTCATCAAAAGAAGGTTGGGATGACTCTCCTCCCTAGGGCGCATCTTTCGGTCGAAGCAGAATCTGATTCTGAGTTTTTCAATTTTGGACCTCACACTGCTGCTGGAAATTAGGGCTTTCTACAGAAGTGGAATTTTTGAGTGAGCCTAGGCCTATATTGATATCCTCCTCAAAATCAAAGTTTAGAGATCAATATCAAAGCATTTCGTTGGACAAAACTCCAAAAACTCCAAACCCTAATCTACTCCTAAACCAGCATTGTAGGAATTCAGCTCCAAATCCAGATATGACATCTTGACCTGGTAAGATATAAATCTTTTGTATTTCAATTTGAGGTTCTTAGTTAAGATGTCTCATCATACCAAGCTTGATGAAAATCTTAAGGGAGTTGATAACTTCTGAGCCTGGACGTATAGGATCTCCCTGGTCCTAGAAGAAAATGAGTTGGACTCCTATATCAATGAGGAGGTTCCAGTTCCAGAGGGAGATGAGGCTAAGGCCTTACACTAAGAGGATTATTGCTGATTCAATCAAGGATCACCTCATACCATAGGTTTCCTCCCTAAAGACACCTAAAGCTATGTTTGATGCCCTAACCAAACTGTTTGAAGGGAAGAACATAAACCGAAATATGACTCTAAGAAACCAACTAAAGAATGTAAAGATCCAGAATGTAGAGACCATCTAGTCTTACTTTACAAGGGTCTCTCATATCAAGGAACAGTTGGAAGCAGTAGATGAAGAAGTGGAGAATGAAGAGATTTTGATGACCACCTTGAATGGTCTACCTAGGGCATGAGACTCTTTCATTCAAGGGATCTATGCTAGAAAGAAGTTATTCAAGTTTAGCAGACTATGGGAAGAATGCTCTCAAGAAGAATCTCAGATAGAAGCTCAAGAAGAAAAGATGGGAAGTGAATATCAAGCTCTCACAACCCACACCAAGAAAACCAGAGGGGACCATCATCACTCCAAAGGTAAGATTCACACTCTAGAAGAGATATGTATACTATTAGATGTTACACATGTGATGAGAAAGGTCACATTTCCAAATACTGCCCTAACAAAGGGAACTCAAAGAAGAAAAATGGAAACAAGAAAATACATTATGCTGATGCTACAGAGGATGATGAACCTTCCACAAAGAGAATTAGACAAGAAAGTGATGATTCTTCAAGCGATGAAGAATATGTGCTTATCTCCACTCTCATGGGAACTATCTCACATGGAAGAAATGATTGGATTATAGACAGTGGTGCTTCCAAACATATGACAAGATTCAAAGAATCATTTGTGAAACTATCTGAACATGAGTCACCTCACAAGGTGAAACTTGGGGATGACTACCAGTATCCAATAAAAGGTAGTGGCGAATCCTCCTATATGCTAGACTTTGGAAAGTCTATGAAGATGAAAAATGTATTGTTTGTGCCAGGACTAAAGAAGAACCTCCTCTCCATATCTGCATTAGATGCAAAAGGAATGAGGGTTGCTTTTGTAGATGGCCAAGTTCTTATGTGGCCAAAGGGAAAGACTTTTGATGATGAAATAGTGATTGGGGAACAAGAAGGAGGTCTATTCAAAATGAAGGGACAACCCGAACAATATTTGGTTCATGACTTAGTAGAACCAAATGAAATTTGGCATAGAAGGCTTGCACATGTGCATTACAAGGCACTACCACTTGCAAGAAAAGATGTTGAAGGTCTTCCAAAAATGTAGACAAAACATGATGGTGTTTGCAAACGATGTGCAAAAGGAAAGAACACAAAGAAGACATTTCCAAGTATTGAAAGCAAGGCAAAAGGAATCTTGGAAATCATCCAATCCGATGTATGTGGTCCAATGTCATCTAGTTCATTAAGCGGGTATGTATACTATGTTTCTTTTATTGATGATTTTTCTAGGAAGACATGGATATACTTTATAAAGAACAAAGATGAAGTATTCAGCAAGTTCAAGGAATTCAAAGCCTTGATCAAGAACCACACAGAAAAGAAGATCAATATTTTTCAATTAGATAATGGCGGAGAATTCACTTCAAATGAATTCAAAGAATTATGCAAAGATTCAGGGATTAAGAGGGAGTTAACCACTCCATATAATCCACAATAGAATGGATTTGCAGAAAGGAATAATAGAACAATCATGGAAGCTGCAAGGGCCATGCTTCATGATCAAGATCTTCCCATGCATCTATGGGCAGAAGCTGCAAGAACAACGGTGCATGTATAGAACCGTACTCCACACAGAGTACTCGAGAATAAGACACCTGAAGAAGTATTTTTCGATAAGAAACCAGAAGTCAACCATCTCAGAATATTTGGCTGTCCAGTTTACATACACATTCTAAAAGAAAAGAGGACAAAGTTAGATCCTTCAGGAAGGAAGGATATATTTATGGGATACTCTGAAAGCTCGAAGGCTTACAGAATATACTTCCTAGGATTTAAGAAGATCAACATCAGCATGGATATGACATTTGACAAAGACTTAGCTTACAACAAATCCAGAAAGAAACCTGCTGAAGAACCTGAAGAAATAGAAGCACCCAGAATTCATGACACAACCATGAACGAAGAATATCAAGAAGAACGTCGAGAAATAGAAGAACCTCAAGAACCTGTAGATCCACCTCAGGAGAAGAATCCTCACAAGAGGAAACCTGCTTGGGTACGAGAAGCTATCCAAGGTGTAGAAAGATATGGGGCTCCAGAAGAATCACACAGAGAAAGGAAAAGAACCAGGTCATGTTCCAGTTATGTAGCCTTATTATGTGATTTCATTGATAAAGAACCTTCCAACTATGAATAAGTGACAAAAAAGAAAGAATGGAAGGATGCTATGGTCAAAGAGTACCAATCGATCATGAAAAATGATGTTTGGGATGTTGTCCCAAGACCTGAGGGGAAGTCTGTAGTGACTTCCAAATGGATCTACAAGATCAAGCATGCTGCAGATGGCAGCATAGAAAAATATAAAGCAAGATTCGTGGCTCGTGGCTTCTCCAAGAAAGAAGGAATAGATTATGAAGAAAATTTTGCACCTGTAGCCAGATACACTTCCATCAGATCAGTACTTGCTCTGGCTGTAGTGATGAAATGGAAGATACACCAGATGGATGTCAAGATTGCTTTCTTGAATGGTGTAGTAGAAGAGGAAGTGTATGTGGAGCATCCACTTGGTTTTGAGACACAGGACAGGGAGTCTCATGTGTGTAGATTGAAGAAAGCCCTGTACGGTTTGAAACAAGCACCCAGGACATGGTACATCAGAATTGACATCTTTCTATCTAGTTTGGGATTTACCAAGAGTAAAGCAGATCCCAACCTTTACTACAAGGTTGAAGATGGCAACCCAGTGATGCTACTATTGTATGTAGATAATCTGTTTGTAACAGGTATGGATGGGTTGATTGCTGATAGGAAGAGAAAGCTTGCTGCTGAGTTCGAAATGAAGGAATTGGGTATGATGCATTATTTTCTAGGCATGGAGGTGTGGCAGAATGCGGATGGAATCTTCCTCGGACAAGGGAAGTATGCAGTAGAGATCTTGAAGAGATTTGGGATGATGGACTACAAGGCCTTAACCACACCTATGGCATCGAACATGAAGCTATTGAGTGATGCTTCATCTGAGTCGGTTGATGCCACGATGTATCATCAGATGATTGGGTCCTTGATGTACTTGATGAATACAAGACCAGACATTTTCTTTACTGTGAACACCTTGAGCCAGTTCCTGACAGATCCAAGACATGTCACTTGATTGATACAAAGCATATTCTGAGGTACCTGAAGGGTATAGTCGATTATGGGCTCAAGTATAAGGTTGATCAGAAGATTAACCTAGAGGGTTATGTTGATTCAGATTGGGTAGGCAGTTCCATCGATAGGAAGAGCACTTCAGGGTGCTGCTTCAGTATGGGATCAGGTGTGATCTCTTAGTTTAGAAGGAAGCAATCCTGTGTGGCACTGAGTATAGCTAAAGCAGAGTATGTCGCAGCTTGTTCAGCTAGTTGTGAGGCAGTATGGCTGAGGAAGCTACTGTCTAATTTATTTGATCTCTAGTTAGATGATACTTGTATATATTGTGACAACTAGAGTTGTGTGAAGTTTTCGAAGAACCTGGTGTTCCATGACAACTCGAAGCATATCAAGATCAAGTATCACTATATCAGGGATATGGTGCAGAGAGGAGCAGTGAAGCTCCAATATGTTCTGACGGATGAACAAATAGCTGATGTGTTGACTAAGCCATTGGGTAGGGTGAAGTTTGATTACTTCAGGGAGAAGCTTGGTGTTCTCCATATCGAGATTCCTCCCAAGAGGAAGTGATGTGTCTGTGCTGAGCTCTTCTAACATGGTGAGAGGATTGGTTCCTTCCATGGTCAGATGTAGATGTTGTTCCCTTCTAACATGGTGAGAGGATTGGTTCCTTCCATGGTTATATGTAAGTGATGTTCCCTTCCAACATGGTGATAGGATTGGTTCCTTCCATGGTCAGATGTAAGAGTTGTGACATGGTGAGAGGATTGGTTCCATCCATTATCAGATGTATGTGATGATCCCACATCCAACATGAAAAAGGGATGGATCTATGAAGAAACATCTAGTATGAAAAAGGAATAGCTTTGTGTAGATCCCACATCCATCATGAAAAAGGGTTGGCTCTGTGAAGACACATCTAGTATGAAAAAGGACTAGGTCTGTGTAGATCCCACATCCAGCATGAAAAAGGGCTGGCTCTATGAAGACACATCTAGTATGAAAAAGGACTAGGTATGTGTAGATCCCACATCTAGTATGAAAAAGGACTAGCTCTGTGAAGACTCATTCAGTATGAAAAAAGGATTGGCTCTGTGTAGATCCCACATCTAGTATGAAAAAGGACTAGCTCTGTGAAGACTCATCTAGTATGAAAAAGGACTGGCTCTGTGTAGATCCCACATCTAGTATGAAAAAGTACTAGCTCTATGAAGACTCATCCAATATGAAAAAGGACTGGATCTGTGTAGATCCCACATATAGTATGAAAAAGGACTAGCTTTGTGAAGACTCATCTAGTATGAAAAAGGACTGGCTCTGCGTAGATGCCGCATCTAGTATGAAAAAGGACTAGCTCTGTGATGATACATCCAGTATGAAAAAGGACTGGCTCTGGAGATGTACATCTAGCATGAAAAAGGGCTGGCTCTGTAGAACTTCCTATGATGAGAAGAATCAAGAGATATCACCCGTGATGATGACCCAGTGATGATCCAGAGCGAGTGATGATGATCCAGATCCATTGATGATGATCCAGCAGAGATGATCCAACAGTGATGATCCAGATCAAGATGAAGATGAATTGAAGATGAAGATAACTTAAAGATGAATATGACTTGAAGATGAAGATGACAATAACTCATTGATGATCCAGATGATACAGAGAAGAAGACCCGTGCTGATAAATTGTGTCGAGAGAATACCTTCCTAGTTAAGATGGAGTATTGATGTATTTGTAACTTCAAAATGTATTCACTTGTATATCTTATGTCTTGTACCCTGATGTTTATTTCGGGAAGTGTCTGTAATGTATTTGAGTCATGTCATGCCCCGATGTTCTTATCGGGAGATTCAATAATGCAAATAAGTCATGTCAAGTCCTGGTGGGTAACCCTCCTATTGTTCAGGGGTTAAAGTCCTCGTAGTTCCAGGGCCCTAGGGTTATTAGACTCTCCTAGATAAGTCGGCCCTAGTAAGTTATTGTCAAGTTGGGAATTAGTATAAATAGAGAGTGAGCCTCTATATTTATCACACACTCACTCACACTCAGTTGTAGTGCATAGATGAGAGAGAAGAAGTTGCTGGGGCAAGAAAGAGAGAGGCTACTACTATCGGGAGATCATCTTACTATTTTGGGGTTTCACTTTTGGTGTTGATTCTATCTTTGAGGAAGTTGCGGGGTTTTATCCATTTATGGTTTCCCCAAGGAAAAACATTGTGTTCATTGTCTCTTGTGTTTTATTGTTGTGCTTGTTATTCTGTCAGTTAAAGATCCTAATATAATGCTAGCTTAAATGATAAAAATATAACAATAAAATTTCTCAGAACCACACCTTCACTCATCACCATGTGTCATTTTTTAGTGCTCGTAGATAGGTGTGTTTGTTCATAGTGTTTCAGAACTTTTTCCAATTTCTCTAGTGCTTCATCAAAACTATCGCCATAAGGAGTGAATTCATCCATGAAGACTTCCATATAATCGTTCACCATTTCAGAAAATATTCCAATTACTGCCCGCTGAAATGTGGTCGGCGCATTGTACAACCGAAAGGGAAGCAACCTGTATGCGAAGGTGCCCCAAGGACAGGTGAAGGTGGTTTTATCCTAATATTTAGGGGAAATATGGATCTGATTGTACCCACTCAAACCATCCAAAAAGAAGAAAAACAGTTTTCCAGATAGGGTGTCCAGAACCTGATCAATAAAAGGAAGAGGGAAATGGTATTTCTGTGTTTCTTTATTGATTTCTCTGTAGTCCACACAAACCTGTCACTTGCCATTGTTTTTGGGTATGATAACAAGTGAGGAAACCCACTAGGTTTTTGAAATTTGGTAAATGAGTCCCACCTCTAGAAGTTTCTGTATCTCCTCCTTCACAATATCTCTCATGTTAGGGTTCATCCTATGTTGGGGTTTCCACACGGTCTTTGAATCATTTTTAATATAAATGTGGTGGATACACAATGTTGAGGGAATACCCCTCATATCTGTGTAATCACATGCGAAAGCCCCTTTGTGTTGTTTTAGGAGTGTAACAAGGCGCTCCAGTTTGTCAACTCTGAGATTAGGATTTATGTTTAGTGTCTTACCTAAGTCAAATTATACTGGAACACTTTTATAATTATCGATTACTGGAATTAATCTGGTACTACTAACTAAGGATTCCTCTGTGAGTTATTCCTGTTCTTATTCTCTCAGTGTGCTATCTAGGATCTGATAATCTCTCTTAGTGACAGAGGTGGGCTCGCTAATGAAATTACAGATGGTATCATTTTCATTTTTTGTCTTAAAGGTCAAGGCTATCCCAATTGTTAATAAAGGCTAAATATCTTCTTCTTCCTCTAAATCCATCCACAGCTAAGTTTCAGCATCTAGGATTGGTTTAGATGGAGGATATAGAGTCATATTTTTAATGGTATTTCCAATAGAAATTGTCATGGAGCCCAATCTATAGCTGATGTATGCATCTGCTGTAGATGACCAGGGTCTTCCCAAGATCAAAGGGTGTCCCCCAACTGTGACTTATGTTGTAAAACAACGAAGTCTGGAGGGTACTCCCATGAATCAATGGACATGACAACGTCGTCCACAACTCCTTCAGGTTTAATGGTATATCTATCAGCCATATCTAGTATGGTTAGGGTAGGACTCAAATCAGTGAGTCCCAGTTGTTTCAAGGTCTCAATAGTCATAACATTTAGTGACATGCCCAGGTTGACCAAAACATTAGAGATTTGAATCTTCCTGATACATACTGTGACAGTGGGGTTACCTGGAACAACGTGTTTGGCCAATGGGACTTTTCCCATTATTAGTTCAAATAACTGTCCTACCACATGTATTCTAGCGGGGTCTTTTGGTTTTATTCCTGGTTTCTTCACTACCAGGCCTCTGACGGTTTTGGCATAAACAAGTATGTCATGTAGGGCTTGTAACAGTGGAATCCTAACATAAATATTTTTCAACTCTCCTAGGAGGTTGAAGCTAGGTTGTTCCATGGCCTTTTGCAAGGTTAATCATTCAAGATACTGTGGTTCTTTAGAAGAATGTGTAAGTTTCATTTTGGTGCATGTCTCTACAATTTTTTCAGTTGTTGTTTCGTCATGTATCTTAATCGACGTTTCAACTGGTTTTTCATCTAGTGTTTCATCATCCTCAATGATGGGGATTGCTACACTAAATGAATTTCCAAATGATGGATTCATTCCTTCATTAGCCATGAAGCCTTGGAACATCCTCAATGATTATTGGTTTTACTACCCTTCCCGATCATAAGTGTAAATTATTGCAAGGGAGAGGGGAAATGGAGTAAGTTGGCATGGTATAAATTTCAAATTGTTGCACTACCTTATTGTTGTGATTAGGGTTAGGTTGAGCAGGAAGTTGAGGACGGATTGGTGCACCCATTGTTATAGCATTTTTTGGGAGTTGCAGCTGAGGTTGCGGATAGGATGGTTGGTTATGTGAAAACTGGTTACGAGGAAACTAGTTTCCTGGATACAGATTTCTCCATCCAAAAACCAAGGAGATTGTTGGTTTGGTTATGGTGCCCATGAAGTCCAGGGGTTAGAATATGGTGTTTCCAGTTGCAAAGGTTGGTTCCACTATGTGTTAGGATAAGAGTAGGGTGGAGGAAATTGTTTATTAGAATTATTCCAAGAATTGAAAGGAGTAGGCTCAGAATGCATACTTGGAACTCGTGGTTTCCATGGATTCATTTGTGAAATAAAACAAGCATGTTCTATATCTACAGTGGATGCCTAAAATAATTCTTTGTCCTTCGGAAGTGAGGGACAATATTTGGTATCATGCTCCAATTCACACAACCCACACAGTTCTTCCTTGTCAAGTGGACATTATTTCAGAGGATGCTTCTTCCTGAACTTAGGGAAAAACATCCCAAGTACCAGGTATTCAACCACTTGTTTAATATTTTCTCTCTTAAAATCCAGTTGTGAAGAGATGGAACTCAACATGTCGGTTTTGAAATTCTCGAGGATATTTCCAATCTCTGCCCAAGTAGCTCATCCACCAGCTGAATTCTGTGCCCATGAGAAAACATCTGGATCCTTTGTATTGGTTCAGGTAGATCCCTTGGAATATCATCAACATAAGTCCACAATGTGATTAAAGGATTCCTTGGAGATATCTCCCTTCTCTAACAGGTTAAGCATGTCCAAACAATCATCTCTTATTCCTTGCAACAGAATAATCTTAAGAACATCCCTTCTAATAATGGTTTTCCCCACCCTCTGTACATTATACAAAATCCTCCAAACTCTCTTCATCTTTTTGCACCATATTAAATAACTCTTCTTTCTTATCTTTCATCCTACAATATTCTTGATATTTTATGAGAAACACCTGTTTCATCTGCTCCCAAGTTGCAATAGTTTCACCACCCAAGCTCATAAACCAACGTAGGGAATTATATTTTAGGGTGGCAGGAAAGAGTTTCAGCTTCTGCTCACTGGAGGTGTAGTCATAACTTCGATAGAGAATGTCGAACTCAAAGAGGAACTCATATGGATCTTCTTTGGCCTTCTCATGAAAGCGGGCTAACACTGAGGGTGAAATGTTCTTCATGGAGACCTTTCCATTTGGTTATCAAATGGGGAAATAAATTGTGGAAATTGTCTCCTCATGCTGGAGGTCACCATTATCATCATTATTCTCCACCACTTATTTGTCACTATCGTCGGGGTGATGTTTTTTATTCATGTTTACCTTGTCCTCTTCAAGTTTTCTCTTCTTATAATATTCTAACCTCTTCTAAAACTATAACCACTCCTCTTTTGTAAATTCCTCTCCATTGATATGGTAAACCAACTCTGGTCCACCTGCTCCCACAAAACTACCCCTATCTCTTGGAGTTCCTTCCACAGGGACACCAGATGGTCTCACAGCTCCAATTGTTTTGTCCACTTTTGACACTGATGCTTCCACCCTAGGAAAGACAAGGCTTCTTCTAACAAATGATGGTCCTTTATTTAGAGCTCTAGTAGAATAATTATCCCTGGCCACTAAATCATCAATGAATGACCTTCTCCCTAAGGATAGGCTACCACCACGACCTCTACCACTTGCCAAGTTAGTATTTTTATGAGTTATGGGAATACCATGTTGAGTTCGTCTTTTATTCATGCAAACCTATAAATCATGCAAGCTTAAAATAATACCTACTGGAGAAAATACCAATTCAACTATTGACGATTCCTATCAATTACCTTCCCCGACAATGGTGCCAAAATGGTGGGCACTCTATATACTCATTAATTGCTTAACAAGAAGAGTGTTCAATATTTAATTGTCAATTGAGGGAAATCCTTTTTTTCAAAGGAAATTAGAAAAGTATATGCATAAACATGTTCAGTACTTGATAACTAAAATGAAAGTAACTCAGTTCTAATTACTGCTCGACCGACTCAGCTTCTTGTAGGAAATAAAAATAACATTACCCATATAGGAATTGAAAAGAAATTCTATTTCCTATCATACTAATGTGAAGGTTTACAATCTAAAGAGAAATACACCTATAATTAATTTTACAGGAAACTTACCAAACCAGAAAGATCCCTACTTATTACTCAAGCAGCAAATTCATCAAAGAAAATGACTAATCTAATCAGGAAACTCTAGAAAGATAAATAACACACACACCATAGGAGATGAGCAATCATGTTACAGTGTCTAACACATCTCTGCATAACAAGGAATATTAAATACACAGTTGACTATCACACCAAATCACCTACAATAAGCCAAAGGAAAACTAATTGATGCAATCAATAACCAGATACACTCACCACTAACCATGTAAGTGTATCACACTAAAATTCCACACAAAACAGAAATAAAATACTAAAGCATATAAACTACCATAAACACTATTAGAAGGTGGGCCCTGACCTTCGAACAAAGATGTTGTTGAAAGCTCACGAAGGTTGCAATAGAGAACTAATGAGAATTATGACCTTTTTATTAATTGGATAAAAATTGTAGTTACAGTTACAGTCTCTCTGCTATCTCTTACAAACTAGGAATGAACCCTTGGCTTTCCCTGCCTATGTGTATTTATACAAGAGAAAATCTAGTCTATTACATCAATGTCAGGCAGCCGTGAAGATATTTGATCTTCATGCTGCCGAATCATCAAAGCAATTACAACTAATCGCCCCTTGCATAATATCAACTCGGGAATGGATAAAATTTTATAGTGATTTGTTTCATGAACTAACACTGAACCAACCAGTAGCCAATAGGTTCACCTTTGACAGGTCTTCCTAGACATTTCAACTCCATAAGTTCTCCTTTGATAGGTTAGCCTCGACATATTCATTTGAGAGGTTCGCCTTGACAGGACCGCCTCGACATACATCATACAAACATGCTCTGCAATGGTTGAACTTCTGAACCATTATAAATTCTTTGTAACTGAACATAACGGGTAGTCACCCAATCATTTCAACATTATATAAAAGCATATACATTAGTGTAATATATCATCTTTCCGATAATCTATCTGATTCCTCCATATTTCATGGAGCAGAAGTAATAAATTGGTTCGAATTCTTACATATTGTCTGTGTGTATATTTCTTGTCGACCCAATGTGTTTCTTGCTTTGCTGGTTCTCCTTATATGCTTCCTCCATAATAGAACTCAACTCATTTAGTCGAATGTTGTCCCCAACTTGCACCTGGACATGTCTTGGATAATTGGTATCAAAGAAAGATCTTGTTCAGAGCTCAAGTTACATAAGCACTTCCATTGAAGTTATTTAACTTATGCATGTTCAAACACGCTCGCAAAACCAACAACATAAGCAGACACTTCCTTCAATTTTAGAAAAGATGGCTGAAGAAGTAGACAATAGACATGCAACTGACGAGACATAACAACTCATAGAAAAAGCACTGGCTCACTAGGGAACCGAAATGTTCACCCAGTTTAGCGAGATTCTCATGAGAGTCACTGCGAACTTCAGGGAATCTTTGATGCCACCTCACTCCGATAAAATCAGCCCCTTCAAAGTGCAAATGGATATGGACATACCGAACCTTGAAGGAAATATTGACGTAGAATTTGTCAACAATTGGGTACAACAACTGGAATCTTACTATGTGGTAAATCAGCTCTCTGAAGCAGAAAATATCACCATTGCATCCTAAAAGATGTCAACCTGTCAAAACCCCAAATTTTCTGAAAAATTTAAAATTTTTTAAATACAATTAAAATAACAAAAGCAGTCAACTAAATATTTAATTAGTTGTGTGTTACTGAAATCATTATTTGATTTTCCTGTTGCAATATGTGTATTTTATTGGACAGTTCTTTTCAGTTTACTGACTTTTTTTCTTCTTGCGACCACAAGGTGGGGCTGTCATGAAAAACTGGGCTTACTTAACTTTCGAGCTAGTGCATAAAGTTTTTCCTGTTCTTACAGACTACAGGTAAGAAGTTCGGTTGCTGCTTATCGAAATTCTAAAGTATTTAAGTACAAGTTCGTTGCAATACAAAAGTTCAGTAAGAAAATAAATGCTAAGCAAAATCTCAATGCTCTTTGAGGTAAATTCATTAACTATCCTCCTTCCTAATAGAAGTAAATTTATGTTTCTCAATGGTTACTGAACTATCCGATATCTATCATAGTTGTCAAAAGGCCTTCTCTAAAGTTCCTTACAGGTAGAGTAAGAAATAGCAGAGTTATAGAATCAATAGTTTACTTTTAGAAGTGCACAAATACATTTACATCGTTAAATATATTAACAAGGGGGTTTACGTATAACAGTTACCATTTTCAACCCTTGAAGTTTAAAAGGGTTTACATCTGTATTTCAAGCTGCTCATCAAAAAATATATACTCATGCACAAAGTTTTAATTACACAACAACTGTTCCAATGCATAATTTAAGCTTATCTTTAGTCAGACAGATAACCTACTGTAAACTGGTTTTATCCTATCCCTTCATATAAATAAAAGGGACCTGTTCTTAATGGACTATTATCCTTAAAAGGATGCATAACATAAAAGCTATAAGGTCTGACAATTATGTTGGTGAATCTTCTGTTAAAATATTAATGGCTTAACCCTTGTATGTTTACAAATTTCTTGGTTAAGAACATTTAATCCAGGCAATGCATTCATCAAAATAATTGTTTATTATTTTCCTTTTGTATTTATTTATCAAACTTAGATAAATACAACAAGATCAATGGGGTTAACATATTAAATAGGATAATTGCTATAGTTGAATATTCAAACCTCCTTAATATCAACCATTAGTGTACTTTTATAATAAAAATATAGATATTGGTTGAACACTTGTATAAGCATTATTCTTACTCAATCATATGTGTTTTATTTTCTTCTATAACAATGTTACGAAACTTATTTTTATCAAGGTTGTAATGGTTGAAAAAGAATACATGTGCACCTAGATGGAGAGGTTATAAAGAGACCATAACATAACAAGTTTTATGGTTTCCAACTCTCATTCTTTTATGAACTTTTACTTCATATATTCCAAGTTTGTATAGAACGTTAGGTTAAGAACTCACTACTCTTGATAGAGTATAATCTTTTGATCAAATGATTATTATGTAAGAGATAAAATGTTGTGCAGTGCTATGTCGTAGTGTTAACTACGCCCACGATGAACAAAAGGGTTATAACTCGATTGCATTGCATAAACATGATATACCAAAGTGTAATTTAATGGTTATTACAATCTTTATGGCAAAGGTAAGCTCTAAGGCATAGTTTATTTGTTAACGAAGTTCTTTGTTATTATGCTCCAAATGATAGGTTGACTTTAGTGGGATCATAGTAGAACCTTTGAAGACAACCAAATGATTAATAATGTTGTTCCTCGTAATTGCTCAATGCTAACTATGGAGAATTACCCACCGTGTGTAAATAATTGCATGGAGACGTGGCTGTTTTGTGGCCAAGTGTCGTAAGCATAAAAGAGCCATCTCCAACCCTAGCTCGTTAGTCTTCCACTGCCTTCGAGCTCTTGTCGCTCTTCTACAGAGGGTTTGGTTGCTCTGTCACCTGGGTAGTGTCACTGCTGTCTTTGGCTTATTCCTCCCTCGTTAGCTTGTCCGAATGCACAGTAACGAAGGCCGTGCCATAATGTTACTGTTCGTCATAAGTTACTGGTTCTCCTTACAGATTTTCGTTTCCTTACTAGCTTAAACCAAACCCTTGACTATAACATTTTTCCCCCTTTCTTCTTCAGTTTACCAAGACGAGGGTGGTTCCTCAATTCAGAGAGTTGTGGTTTAAATTTTACATTATACTGTGTGTTGTTCTAGGGCTTTACCCTATTGGCCGAATAAATAGAACTCTTTCTGCTGTCAGTAGTTGATGTAGTGTTGAAACGCCGCTTCCTTTGCAGCTGATGACGGACCTCCTACTCATGCTGGTCATTACGATACTGGATATCAATAATTATATTTCTATTGAGCTTGAGGTAAGGTTATCATTCGCATTATTAATTTTATTACACATTTCTTTGTCATACAACCCTTTATATTTAATGTATCATATTTAACAGTCGAATGTGTGATAGACTTGCAGGTATGACCTGTCTCTTTCTCTCTCTGTGTAGCGGGTACGAAGTTGCGGCGACTTGAAGGTCACGGTAAGCCCTGGACTTTCCATGGCTATTCTACCTTGTACAAACCCTTATGGGATTTAAGGGTTGGTCGTTGCGGCCTGAATAACCCTTGTGGGTTTTGGTTATCCTGGTTATTTGTTTTTACTATTTTAATTAAAGGTTGTTAAACCCTTGCTTAATGCAGGGTCCTCCGACTTCGGCGGTGAGTGTACATTTTGTCTTATTTGTAATACTGTGTTTATATAAAACGAACAGGCTATGAAAGCCTCCTTCTGTGGATTTTTCATCACGGCCATGAGTAAATATTATTGAACTGGACTTCACAGTTGTTAACTCTGTTGTATTTTGAATTAGAAGGGTTTTTACCCTAAACTGACAGTTTCAAGAGAAGATTTACAACCTCTTAAAGAAAAATTATTATTATAATTTATATTACTCCTCTGAATATTTTGGGAAGTTTTAGTTTATGTCTTATGATAATTGTTAAGCTCGATAGGTTGAGCATTTTATACTGTTGATTTTTATCCTGTGCAATAAAATACTTGATTTTTTTACCTGCAGTATTTTTAAAATTAAATACTAAGGTTTCCTGCACAATTTTTATACTTTATTAATTAAGAGAAAGTGATTTCTTAGAATTTTTACCCTTCAGAATATAATGGTTGGATTCATTCCCTTTATTTTTAAAAGAAAAATATTATGTAATTGTCAGTAAATCTTAAATACAGAATATATATTCAAATTCTGGTTTACAATAATAGGTTAAGGTATTACTATAATTACCTAATAATACTATCTTTATAAAATAAATAATAAGATAGTAACTATTACTTATTACAATAACGTTGTTACCTACCTAGAGTGCTATTACTTTAGTTGTTATTTATGCTTAGTTTCTTTTGTAAGTATATAAGGAAATAGTAATTTGTTCTTTGTATATTTATACTGATAGAATAAAATAACCTGTTGTTATCATGTTCTTATACTTACTGTAATAAATATTTTATAGACATACTCTCTGTATTCTATATTGTCCGGTTTATGTTACAATTTAATATTTATAATTTAATGTAAACGACTAACTAAGTTCTACACTGTTAACATCTTAAGTAATACAGGTTAGCAGTTGTATGTTTTTATTTAAACTTAACTAAGTAGAACAGAAATGAATGAAATAGCATCTTTTACTTTCCAAAAGTAAATTCTGCTAATAACTAAATACATGTAGAAGTAAGTAGAGATTCTAGCTATTCTTCCTTCAATTTGAATACTCTACTTGTAGTAGTTAAATCTGGACTGAAGCAGACTGCAAAGCATCCTTATCTAAATTAATCCTACTCTAGTTAACCATTATGTTCTTCTTTTGAATTTCAAAATAAACAATGAGATTACTATTAGTAACTATTGTCAATAAATAATACAACTTCTTCCCTGTTTCTGATGAGCTGACAGTCTAAATCAGGCTTTAACACTATCACTGGTATAAAATATAGTTCTTCTGACAATAAATAAAAGAAAAATCCTATAATTTCTATCAACATTATTTTCTGTATTTTCATCATATCATCTTTATTTATAAATTTTCACCCCTGTGCTGGAGTACAGTCTAGTAACTCCAGATGAGGAAAAATGCAGTGGGTTTTTATTTCTCATCAAAGATTCTATTATTGACAAACTAAGAACAACTACATCACTGATCCATCTAACTCTTTATATCATAAGCAACAAACATAACATCCAATCATACACAATTATTAAAATAAAAACTGTTAGAGAACAAAACCTGTTTTTAAACTTGGACAACAACAGTAATGGGAGGCCGTTCCTCCCTACCAACTCCTGGAGAGCGCTCAAACAACGACTCCTCAGGACCCCCGAGTTTGCTCTGGTCTCCCTGGCTGGAACTAGGTGTAGCAATATTCAAGTACCACTCTTCAGATCACTTAGTACCAATCCTGAACTTATCAGTAAGTTCTCCCAGCTTACAAGCTATAACAGACCAAGTTACTGCAGATTTCCTCTCAGAACACCTTCCTTACTGTTTTCCCTTTTTCCCCAATGAATTTCCTAAATAGCATTCCTCCTGAATGATTCTTCTTTAGAAAATATTTGAGCAACCTCAGCTCTATTCATTAGGTACTTTTAAAAGATTGCCTAGGTCTTTTTGGGTTAGTTGTCATTTATTGAGCCACCTGCTCTGATCTCACTTTCTTGGGGGATCATGACCCCAAATGTAGGGAAGTTGCCACCTGCAACCTAGGAAGTGTTTGAGGATGCTGCCACTTGTCTTTTGCCCTCCACCTAGTTCCTTCCACCAGTTTGACCAGTAATCTCTTATTAACAGCTCTCCCATGCTGTTGTCTCCACTTTTTATTTAATAATAATAAAATATTAAGAATTACATTCCACTTCTTTTGACTCTGCTGAGTCATCAATTCCTACTTAGCATTAAATTTAATCTTAATGTCTTAGGAAATATAATTAAAACAATTAACATTATTTTACAAAATTGGGGTATGTGACACAACCTCCGTACACTCCTGGTGGGAAAATCTATAGACAAACATGGAAAAAAAGAAGACCCCATAGACACTGGGTAAAATTTGTCGAGTACGTCCGATAGGAATTCTACCCGCCCAAGTACCTTGAACAACAGTATAAGAAGTGGAAACAACTAAGGAAATGAAAATACCAGTCCGTATAGAGTTACATTGACGAGTTCTACAGACTCATGGCTAAACTTGGCGTCCAAAAAGAAGAGAAATTACTTATCCTAAAGTATGCCAACGGTTTATCCCCATACATTTAGCAAGAAATGGATTTTTTGACTGTTAGTACGCTTGTGGATGCATTTCATTACACCTCAAGCTTGAATATAAACATAAAGGAAAATCATGTTTCGCGAACAACCAACAAGTCGAACATCTAACAAGAAGTCACCTGCTGACTCCGACAAGTTCAATAACCCTTCTAAGCCGAATCTGGCAAAGCATGATCATCCAAAGAAGAAATTTTAGAAATACAAGAGGGATCGCAGCAGACAAGCTCCTACCGGGAAATTGTGTGATTATCACAATTCTGCATGGCATGATACCCCAGAATGCAAATCTTGAAAGAAATTTTTGGCAAAATTGTTGACATCTGACTTGTCCAATAGAACCCTGGTAGAATTTTATCCAGATGCATCAACCCTCTTGGCTTCGACCTCGATCACTCTGATAGCCTCAACCATCATCGATGAGAAGGAACGAGAGTGCCTATTTCATACAAGGATATGGGTTCAGAATAATCCATTACATCTGATTGTGGATAATGGGAGCCAGAAGAGCTTCGTTTCTGAAGATCTTGTGAAGAAATTAGGTCTTGTCACCACTCCAAATCCTCAGCCCTACAATATCAGTTAGATGAAGGCTGGACAGGAACTAAGGATCACATGACAATGTCGACTCGCCTACTTCATTAAGCCTTTTGAAGATGAAGTACTATGTGACGTGGAACTGCTTTTCGTAGTCAACGCCTTATTCGATAAACCCTACCTATGGGATCGACACGATACATATCAGTCACGACCTCAGAAGGTGATCATCAAATGGTGATTCCATGAAGGTGGGAAATACTTTTTGGTCAAATTTGGTGATGAAAACCTGATTTTTTACTCATGTGCTAGATAGAATCCCTCGAAACACATATATGGCATGCGAATTTCAACTTGTAGTAAATTTTTTTTTGTAGAATATTATGTTGGATTCCCAATGATATTTTTTTTAATATTCCGATGTCATTTAATGTGTGAAATTTTTCATTTAATGAACCGTGTCACCTTAAAAATTTGAAGAAGTTAATAAGTGGCTCATGCCCAACCCCAATAATTCAATCTTACATTAATATGTGTGTGTGTGTGTGTGTGTGTGTGTGTGTGTGTGTGTGTGTGTGAGCATGATCTACACAAAATGCACTGTGGTCTGCATTTTTTTTGTTAATTTATTTCGCAATATACAATTATTTATTATTTTTTGAAAGTGACCACATTTGATTTCAGCATCATTTTATACACATGTGTGTCCATCCTAGCTTTTTTTCACTATTTTCAAAAATTGAAAAACCAAAGATACCCTTTTGAAGAGGACGCATCGATGTGTGGGTTGTGCACTTTTAAGAAATTTTTGGATGTGTATTTTTTACCCTGTGGATTTTTCTTTGAGCTACTTCGAAGTTGTTGTAAGGTTTTCTAAGTGTAAGTTTTAGAACTAATTAAAAAAAACCCATATGAATGCCAAAATGCATGCATGATACCTCAATGGATAGAGGATTCAGTGATGAATATATTAGTATGAACTCCGCTCAGTTGTGTGCCATGAATGGCAGGGTTTACACCCCTAGAAGACACAAAGAAACATTGATTTTCCTATAAGAGGGATAATTCTCTGTTTTTCAAGCCCTCGATTGAGGTTTTAATAGAATCTTGATCGAGCATTTATTAAACCCTTGATCGAGGGTCTAATAAACCCTCGATCAAGCTACCGTTAAACACTCGAAAAAAAAATCTTTGTACATGACTGCCAAGGTTTTATATGCACGCTCACCATGTTTATATTTAGTACAAAAAATTGAGGACTCAATGAGGAGGTAAATCCTAGCTTCCTTCTTCTCAATATCTTGTGGACACTAACTAGTATAATCCCTATCTAAAATATTATGCCTATGTAGGACATTTTAGAAATGGGCTTCAAGGACCCAACTAAGAGAATTTAAAAGAAAAATTAGACAGGAATAAATAGCTCCACCTCATTAGGAAAAAAAACTAGTAATAAGCATAAGTGTTCATTAAGTAATTGTTTTCACATTTTAAATAAAAAGTAAAAAGAAAAATTACACAAGAATAAAGGGGAAATGGGAAATTATAATTTTTTCAAGATGGTAAATGTAAAAAAAAAAAACATAAGTAAAAGAATAAAAAAATAATGAAATAAAAAATAAAAAAGAATAAGAAGAAGGATACTTATTCTCAACATTGCAATAAATATAAAGATTTTATTTTTATTTTTATTTTTCATATCCAAATAAATGATAAGAATATAAATGCACAAGAAGAAGAATTGAAGGAGCAATAATATAATACTCATACCCATAGTGAAATACACTAGTAACAAGGGAAGCTGTCATTTGATTTTTAGATTGAGTTTTTGAAACTATTAAAGAGGAATCAAAGTTTAGGGAACAAGAAAACTCTTTCCATAGTTCACCTAACATAAAATTAGAACTCTCTTATTGTATAGATAAATGTGTGTATAAACATAATTGACAATTATAACCTATTACCAATATGTTTCCTCTAGACATGAGTACATTATAAATGTAGCAAATGGATAAGACTCATGAAAGAAACATGACATGCCAACTCGCTCCACTCATAAAAAAAATCTTTTTTCGTAGTGATAATAATATGTTGTGCCCCATATGTGTGACCTTGTGACCCTCCTTGTAACTAAATTTAATGAAGTTTAAATTTTTTCTGGACCAGAGATATTAACAAAAACATTGAAATCTATGTTGAAAATAGACATGGCTTTAAACAACACTATAGATGACATTGATTATGAATATTGTGTGCAATGACCAAGTGGACAAAATATTGTTTGTAGAAAAATGACCATGACGTAGATACAATAAACCCTTCAATGCATCCTAGCATGATAACTCAAAAGTTTAACCAATAGTTGTGAAACCTTGATGGTGAAGCCAGGGATTCATTTTGGGGCTTTAACAATAATTTTAGAGTCCGTGAACTACGTGCATTTAATTTATTTTTTTATGGTTATATTCAAGTAGTATCATGGTGTGTTTTCATTAGAATTCAACATCTAGCTTGTTTATGTCATCGATGGTTGGTAAGGAATTTCAACATCATTTGATTCCTATAAGCAATATATCCAATGTGTATACAATGTAGTACAAAAATGTAGTGAAAGGTTTTAAATACTAAAAATACTTTTCTCCGTATATAATTTTTAATTTTAAAAAACTACAATTATGTGATATGACTTTGAAAACACTAATTTTTATCTTAATCGTCATGTTCTATTCCACCTTGGGATTTGGGCTTTAAATATCTGGCCCGAGGATCTATATCATAGGTAGATAATAGTCCTGAGAATATAGGTCGAGTGGACACAACTCACATAAGTTCATCTCATCAACTGAATTGCATGCATCATTGCCATAGTATTCTTTTTGCATTGAACCAAGGAGAGCAATGATGCATGCATTTCAGTTGATGAGCTGAACTTAGGTGAGTTATGTCCACTCGACCTAGATTCTCAGGACTATGATATACCTACGATATAGATCTTTGGGAAATATATTTAAATGCCAGAGCCAAGGGCAGAATAGAATAGAACGATTAAGATAAAAAATAGTGTTAAATTCAGAGTCATATCACATAATTGTATTTTTTTTTTTAAATTAAAAATTATATATGAAGGAGAAAAGTATTTTTAGTACCTTTAGAGAGATGAAAATGTGAGCATAAAAAAAATATGACCTCATTTCCTTGGGTTATATCAATGCCCATGGTTTACTCTTCAAAATTGTCATTGTGCCACACATTTGCAGTTAATCTTGCTGGTAAATTATTGAATGACATTAGAATTTACATCAATAACACGTGACTAATTGTTTCTTTGTTTCATAATGCTAAGAGTGGAGGAAAATAAATAAAAGAAAAGGTGTTATGGTGACTGTGGGATCCAAAAAACAAAAAGTATGGAAACTAAACATGATACTAATTCTCATTTCGACAAGAATTGAAAATGTTCAATGCCATGAATTCAAATGGGGATTCAAAATACAAGGTGTCCAAGCATCTTTTGGAATACTTCATTAAATGAAAAGCTCGATCGAGCTTTTTAAAACTTTAACTAAAAAAATATTCAAGTGCCCATATTTGTGTGTGCACACGAATATGGACACCCAAAAATTTATTTAATCAAATTTTTTAAAATCTCATATCGTTCATGGGAACAAGGTCTACAAATTCAATTAAAATCAAACATAGAATTCTATGATAATAAAATTTAATAAAACATAATTTCTACTAGAAGAATGATACTTGTGGGTAATAGTACATACCTTGAAGAAGAAACAAGTTACTACTGCCACTTCCTCTAGATTTTATGTGCAGATATTAGTCATGGAGTAATTGCAGTTATAGATGTTGGATTAATATGTTATCAATCATATATATAACTCCAATTACTCTATGAACCATATCTACAAATGAATATAAATGACCCTTTTCTATCCAGCAAATGTAGTGAATTATAGCAAAGGTTTGTTGCCTATTTATAGTTAAAATGATTAAAGATGCTCGTTCGAGCTTCTTTTAACCCTTGATCAAGCCTTTTTTTAACCCTCGATCGAGATCTTCTACCTCGAGCAAGGGTTTCTCAAAAGCTCGATCGAGGTAATTTTCTTTTCTTTTGTCGAAATTGCATTGCCAAAAATTGTAACCCACCTCCATGGATGCACCCCAAATTTGAAACCAATGGTATGGAATACCAGAGCGATAACCCACATCAACGGTTTCTATGATATCTTACAAACAAACAAATAATCTTATCAATCATGCTCAAAAATTTGAATTAATCATGATAAAGCCTCAATGTTCTAGGAAGACTGCAACAACGAGTCGACTCACCAACCAACGCAGATCTCAAAAACAACAACAAATCGACAACATTCTTGAGGAATACCAAAACATATTTCAAGCACCAAATGGAGTACCTCTGCACTGTCAGGTAAAACACTCCATTGAACTTGTTCCTGGTTCTTCATTACCTAACGCATCTGTTTACAGAAATTCCATTCTAAAAAATGAAGAGATTCACAGACAAATCTAGGATTTGATCGAAAAGGGTCATATCCACCCCAACTCCTCTCCTTGTGGAAGTCCAGTCATCTTAGTTCCAAAAAAAGAAAAGACTTGGCGCATGTGCATCAACTATCAGGTTCTCAACAAAATTTCAATGGAGAATAGATACCCTCTTCCATGGATTGATGAACTCATGGACGATCTAAAAGGTGCTAAGTTCTTTATGAAAATTGACCTCAAGTCAGGATACCACCAAATTCAAATCGAGTCCACCGATGTATGGAAAAAAACTTTCAAGACCAAGGAAGGATTGTTTGAATGGTTAGTCATTCCTTTGGGATTAACCATTGCACCTGCAACCTTCATGAGATATATGGATGACCTTTTATGACCTTTCATCGGAAAATGTGTCATTGTATATCTCGATGATATCTTGATTTTCAGTTGATCATGGGAAGAGCATGTCAAATAACTTCAACAAGTTTTTGGCACTCTCCAGCAACATCAACTATATCTGTACATGGACAAATGCTCATTTGCAATGACCAACATCAAATATTTGGGGTATGTAATTGACTCTGCAGGAATTCATGTCGACCCCAAAAAAAGTACAGATCCTCAAATATTGGCCCATTCCTCAAAATCATGAACTGATAATTTTTTGTGGTTTGGTGAATTTCTATCAAGGATTCATACTTGGATTCAGTCACATCGCATGGCCTTTGAATCAGTTGACAAAAGGAAATGGGAAAAATGTCTTAAAATGGACACCGACACAACAACGAGCTTTTGAATAAATAAAAAACAAGCTTTGTATTGCACCGGTACTTGTTTTACTTGATTTGCATCAACCCTTTGAGACTGAGATGGATGCATCAGACTATGCCCTCGGTGTAGTGATGACTCAGTCAGGTCACCTAGTTACACTTCATTTTGAGACTTTTAGTGACATGGTTAAAGGGTACTCAACGTATGAAAAATAACTGTATTCCATTGTGCAAGCTTTGAACAAATGGAGACACTACATTCTTGGCAAGGAAACCATCATCCTCACTGACATAAATCTTTGCAGTTCACTCTGACTGAATTGAAACTACATACAACCTAAAAACTCAAGTGGATTAATTACCTGCAACAATTCCAGTTGGTAATAAAGTATTAGAAAGGAAAATACAATTCCACAGCCGATTATCTCAGCAAACCACCCATTACTCTAATGTCTACAATGATGATTATGCATGGCTATGACACCACTGCTTGGCCACAATTGTATTTGATATACTGTGATTTTTCTACAATCTATTGACAATTTTTTGACTACTTATTACTTCCTGAAAGATACATTGCTATACAAACTTGGACAACTTTGTGTACCGACTGATGAGCACCGATAGAAGCTCATTTGGGACCCGCACTACAACAAGACCGTAGGACATTTTGGAGTCGCAAAAACACTTGTTATCCTCTAAAAGTATTTCTACTAGCCTTCAATTAAATTTTATGTCAACAAGTACATTCGATCATGCGTGGTTTGTGCCATTTCTAAACCTCCAAATGGATGACAAGGATTGTACACACCCCTTCTAGTTCCTAGTCGACCATGGGAATCTATTTCTATCGACAACTTGATGGGATATCCTATTACCAAACATTAGTATGACATGATACTAGTAGTAGTTGACATATTTTCTAAGATGTCTATACTCATACCATGCAAGAAGAATACAACAACACAACAGACTTCTCATCTCTTCGTTGAACATGTGTGGAAACATTTTGGCCTCATGACGACCATTATTTCTGACAAAGATGCTATATTTTTCAGCACATTTTGGCAAACTCTCTGGAAATAGATCAATACGAAACTCTCTTTGTCGACAGCCTTCCATCCGCAGACAAACAGATAGACGGAAGTTGTAAATCGCTTAGTCGTATAATTGCTTCACATGTACAAGCACAAGCATTGTCGAACATGGGATGACAATGTTACATACATACATCACAACTACAATCATGCTCAACACATCTCTTCAAGAAATATTCCATTTGAGATCTATTATGGATTTCAACCCTCGGCGCCTATCGACTTAATTAGTTCCTCTACACAGTCAAACTTTACTGACTTCAAAGGACGAGAAGTGGAGAAAGCATTGAATTTCATAGATCAAATCTACAACATTCAGAAGCATACATATGAGATGTTGCAATGAGCTAATGAAAAATATAAGGCCCAACACGACAAGCATCATATTCCTCATTCATTCCAAATTGGGGATCAAGTCTGGTTACATATAAATAAGGAGCGCTTCAGTGTACATAAAGATGAAACCTTTGCGATATGGTACATACAATATCCTTAAACAGATTGGAGAAAATGTTTTTTAGCTCAACATTCTTGGATGCCTTGGCCTACATCCATTTTTCAATGTAGATCTACTTCAACCTTACTATGCACCATTGTTGGAACAGAACGAATTGCAGACAAAAGAACCCAAAGACATCCATCTAGATGTTCAGGAACATCTTCTTTATGAAACCATTGTGGGAGGACACATACACCATATAAGGACGAACTCCATTCCCTTGTTTCAAGTGGCTAAAGCTAGACAACTCCCCATGCAAGGAAAATGGTACTCTACTTATGAAGTAGCCAACAAGTTTCCTCACCTGAATGAATATAGAATGGAAACCATTGTTTCTTAGGTAAGGAGGAATGATCCAACCAACAACCAATAGGTTCTCCTTCGATAAGTCTGCCACGACATGTTCACTCGATAGGTTCACTTTCGATAGGTCCACCTCAACATGTTCATTCGATAGGTTTTCCTCGACAGGTCTTCCTTGACATACAACATACCAACATGCTCTGTGACGGTTGAAATTCTAAACCATTACACCTTCTTTGTAAATGAATGTAATAGGTAGTCACCCAAGCATCTCAGCATTCTATATCAGCATGTACATTAGTGTAATATATAATCTTTCTGATCATCTATCTGATTCCTCCATCTTTCATGGAACAGAAGTAATAAATTGGTTTGAATTCTTGCATATTGTCTATGTGTATATTTCTTGTCGACCTAGTGTGTTTCCTACTTTTTTGGTTCTCCTTATATGCTTCCACCATAACAGAACTCGACTCATTTATTCCACTATTGTCCCTAGCACACAACTGGGAACAACCTGGGTCAGACACAACCAGAAAACTATGAAAGATTCTCAGAGAGTTCAGTTGCAAGCATGAAGGCACACCCAATATTCCTTCTACATTAATGTCAACCATGTATTTTGAGCAAGTAGCTGAAGCCAAGTGGGACCATCTTCCATATAGAAAAAGTTGTTGCAGTTGCACCACCTGGATATAACAAGATGTTGTAGTTGCTCCACCTGTGATTCTAAATATTTCTTTCGAAGCATAGACAGATTGACACAAAAATAGGTAAAATCCATGATTATAAATAAAACAAATCATAAAATGAAATAATAAATAATGATTTCATACCTGAGGTCTTTATGCTGGTTTGTATGAAAAGGATAAAGGTTCAACTGCAAAGCAGAGGTGAAAAAAGGGGAAAATTATGAGATAGAGTATGGCAAAAAGGGGTGAATTCGGGACCCAACAAGATTTATAACTGACTTAATATGAGTAAACAATTGCTCAATGACATGTGACTATTAATTAATGAATGCATGTTTGATGCATGATATGAATATATGTGAATAAAGTGAATGCATTCTAGTTCTTCTATGGAAACAAATTTCATGGGCATTTAAGGTCTTATCCATAATAGGCATGCTATTCTTCATACACTGGATTTGTTATATGATAACAAGTTTATGACCAATTTACCCACTTTCCACTGTTCCTGAAATTTTCGTCATTGTTTTACCAATTTACCCACTTGATTCTATTTTTTATTTTCTTCCCTCTTATCCTTGTCACCATCACCTTTCCCATCAATTAAAACCTTCTATAATAATATTTTTTTACTATTTGTATAACGTCATATAGATGACGTCCTTTATCCAAAGAATCCAATGAACATGCCATTGGTACTATGGAAGAATCATTGGTTACATTGTATATGCGTTGGATATCCTACACACATGTCAAGCTATATCAAGATGCAAAACAACCAATATGCGACACAATAGTGTCAGTTATAGATATCCCATATTCCTCATATGGGTCAGATATCCGACACAATTGTTGTCTATTATCTAACACTCTTGTGTTGGATTAAACTCTTTGTGGGTGCTCAACTTGGTCAGATAACCGACGAACATGTCATTGCTTATCCAATGTATACGAGTCAGGAAAATGACTTTTTCCTCATCCATGAGGTCAGATATCTGACTTTATTTTTGTCGAATATTTGGAGAACATGTAGTCTTTCATCCAACATTTGAATGTTGCATTAGAGGAAATTTCAACTCAAAATGGGCCTCCTAAGGAAAATTAATAAAATAATAGTTAAAATAATAAAATAATATTTATTAATTTTGGAGGAAGNTATTTTTTTCTTCGTATTTTCGACATATCTCCCTATGTTTTTACTCAAATTTCGATTGGAATAGCTCATTGGATGCGGAATTGAATTCCGCATCCAACGAGTACCTACTTAGGATACTTTTGACCAGCCCCGCTACCCCAAAAACAAGAAATACCTGAAAAAATGTGATGATGATGTCATCATCACATTTTTTCAGGTATTTCTTGTTTTTGGGGTAGTGGGGCCCATCAAAAGTATCCTAAGTAGGTACTCGTTGGATGCGGAATTCAATTCCGCATCCAATGAGCTATTCCAATCGAAATTTGAGTAAAAACACAGGGAGATATGTCGAAAATATGAAGAAAAAATGTATTTTTTTTATTATACTTATCCCCAAATTTATATTCAAAAGTTGTTTGAGGGGTGCTCCCTGTTTGAATTTTAAAGCATTTTGATTGGCTAATACATGATGACATTGAATTTGTATTATTTTTATAAGGCCCATTTTAAATTGAAATTTCCTCTAATGGATATGGGTGGATAGCCGATGATATTCTAGTTTTGTATTGTCGCATCCCCTTTCATCAAACCTATTTAATTTAGCAAAGCTTAGGATCCTCACGCTTGAATGAATTCACTTGTTAAAATAAGGATGTGTAAGAGAAGAATAATTTAGTAAACATTGATCAATCATTCATGGAAAAATTGCACATATGTGGAGGCCAAATTGGAAGAATAACATTGCATCCATTAATCAATGATCTCTGTGTAATACAATGGTGTTAAAAATAGGATAATTCAAATCTACTAGGTATGATTTGAATTCCCTAACTTGGACTAACTCCAGATAAATTTAACTATGGAAAAACACCACTATAACTCACTAATGCAACTCCAGATGACCAAATCACTTCACATTCAGTTAACTGACCGATTTAGGTTAGAAAAGGTGCCCAAATTCCTCAAATCAAGGAAAAGTGGTGCAAGGATGATTGAAGGTGAACTAATTGTGGATTATCGGAGAATGACTAAACATAGACCAAAGACAAATGTCGGTAACTACTGGTGGCGCTAAGTGTGGGTTCCTAAATTATAGGATTTCTCTCCATATCTCTCACACTCATGTAAACTGGTGCAACAGGTGGTAGGTTCCTCCTAGATGAGTCCTCCATGTCACTAATGAGGTGGCATCAGAATCCTAAGCTAGGAAATGGAATTTAGATTATGATGGTCAAGAGAGGACTAATTAATTAATCCTAACACCCCCCCTTAATCCTAACTTGGAAAACCCAGGCCCTTCCAACTAAGACCAAAGGTCACCCATACAATATAAATCCAAAAAATGACTTCTTAACAAACCGATGAAATGGGGAAAGCCTCATGGGAACCCCTCCCCTCCAAAAAATAAGCAGGAAAACTAGGAACAATAATTGGATCAAGATTTTACACCAATGAAAAATTTCTTCCAGAGTAAAAAAAGTTGTGAAAAAATTATATAGTCTACTTCTGTATGGAGTAGTAATGTAGTGTGTTGGTCCTTGTGTGTACTAGTTTCTTGGTATCGTGCATGTGAACTTCTTCCAATATGATGACATATAAGAGAAGAAATGATGCTTATTTTACAGTCAATCTTGCTTCTTTTGAACCTCTTTGACAGTATGAAAGTATTGAACTTAGGATTCCATGCCCTGGGGACTTGCTTGATCCCATACAATGAATTCCTTGGCTTGCATGTCAAGAGATAATCAGTGTACCCCTTACTTTTTTCCATGTATATTTTTCCTTCCAATTTGTCAATTTGAGTGGCATTATCCAATGTCTCATTATTCTTTAATGAGCAGAACTGTTGATCACACCTTACCATCATGAAGCCTATCTCTAGGAGTTTGTAGCATCTCTCTGGGAGAAGTGTGTTTGCTTGACATAGCACAAGGCTCTCATTTTGAAACTGAGATCTTGTTCTTGTCATATCAGATGACTCTCCAGTCATGTTCCCAACATCCTCAATAAAATTTTGAGCCCATTTAGGCCTAGGATTGGGAGTAGGGAGTGGATCTGGATCTGAATCCAATTTAAATTCATCTTCAATTTCATAAATTAATTCAACTTGGTCCTCTGCTTTGGATTTTGAATCTCAAACATTAAATAAAACATTAACATATGCAAAAGGTTTAGGTAGGATAAATTTTCCTTCCCTTTCAAATGGAAGATGAGATTGCATTGGATCTGAGTATGGAAGAAAGTGTGATAATTCATATGCCTTGGAGGCATGGTTTATAACACCTTTCGCTATTATATTCCCATTTCAGATATCTGAGATATCCACTAAGATAGGACCAAATACAACTCGCTTTGGTTAGCCAATATGAGTCATCTAGTATACAGAAAACAAATTTGCTTCCAAGGAGGGCACATAGAGGACATTCTTGAACACGCCATGCCCTAATTTGATTTAACCATTCCCTTCAGCCTTGATTTTAGTGTCATATCCCATGTGAATACTTGGACCATCAGTAATTTGTAATGAAGAGAATGATTCTTTGGATGCAACCATGTGATTGGAGGCTCATGAATAAATGAAAAAGGCATGATATTTTTAAAATCCAGCCTTCAATGCATGGAATTTCTCATGATATTCATTTTTGTCTCCAGAGTCATCCTTCCTTTCTCCTTTAGGGAGGGAAATATTGTGTTGTTCAAGGAGTCTTGACATATAATATATGGTATTCTTCATACAACCTTTCTCTATATGGTATCCTTTCTTACAGTAGGATCATTTGCCCTTGTCAAACCTATGTTGTTTGTCCTTCTTAGAACCTGCGGATTCATCTATTGGATCAAACTTTTCCTTAGCTTTGAATTCAATGTTCCTCTTATCCCTTACTTTATTATTCCTCCTTTTTTACGCATTGTTTGTCTCCCCAGCCAAGAGAGTCTAATTTGTGGAGGCTCTTAGGGATACCATTTGTATCATCTTGTCTTATTCTTGAATAAGAGATTCTGTGAAAGAATCAAGGGATGACATTATACAATGAGGAGTTGTTAGTCTCCCAAAGTGAAAGGTGGACACGACCACTAATAATTCTAGGCCAAGTTTGCTCAAAATTGAGAGAACAAATTTCTCATCCTCTAGAATAATGGTTGTATAGTTTTGAAGTTGTTGGATTGCAGTGTTATCATTTCATTCTCTAGAATATGTCCCCTCAGTTCATCCTAATTTTCAAACAAGGAGTCGAGATTGTCTCATAATTCCTTTGGAGTTCTCAATCCATCAAGATGGAATAACAACTATCTGGATATGTGGATGCACATGAAGCCAACAGATTCATCCAACTTATTCAAATACTTTGAATTTTCAAGAGTATGTTGGGGTTTGACCTATCTGCCCATGGTGACCCTGTATAGACATTTACTGCGCAAGACTATATGCATATCAACCCTCCAATCAATATAGTTGAAGTGTGTGAGGATATTGGGAGTCAAAGATATTGAATTCTCCATCTTACAGCTTCAAGGAATAGCTAATTCTTCAGAAAATATTCAATTTACATTTTTTTTAAGAGGAAAAAATACCAGTCTTTGTTATTCAGAATAATCAAAAGACATCGTTTACATAAACATAGATGGCTGATAACAACAGATCCATATCATGCAGGACATAAAAAGACATAAATAGAACAACAATATAAAGAATAAAGTCTAATCATAGCAGACTTTCCTCATCATTCCTGAATAAATCAGGTCAGAATGCTAATAAGAATCGAGGGTGAACTGAAAACAGACAATCAAAGCAAAACAGGCTGGCAGAATGGACTCAAACTGATCAATAGAAACTCTGTCAACTGCTGAAAAAGATGAATAAAATATAGAATCAGCATCTCAAAAAAGATCAATAATGCCTTGGTTGATAACCAAACCATCCATAATTTCTGAAAAAGATACAATACCCATGTCCAATTGCAATGCTTTTTTTGAGAGATCATCTGCCAGCAAATTATGCTCACGATATGTGTGTTTAAAGATCACCGGAGGGGACAATTGGAGCATATTTCTTATGTATTTTTGCCAATGCATCAGAGTTGGAACATCAAGTGCTGAAGATCTGTTAATCCAAGAAATAATAACCAAGGAATCACCATATATCAACTGCAAAGGAATTCCCATCAAAAGACCGACTCTTAGAGTTTCCCAAAGAGCTAGAAACTTCGCTCTGGTATTCGTGCTTCTTCCACATCCCATAGAAAAATTAAAATGATGAGAATTATTGACAAAAATCACAAATCCTGAACCTCCTAGATTTTCCGTGGCAGCTCCATCAAAAAATACACAAGGGAAACTTCTTATCGGAACAGAACCAGGATTACGGGATTTCTGCATTATTAAAGGCATAGGGTAAGAATTTATCAGACCTTCAATCCTAGAAATTAGTACTGAGAAATATGGTTCCTTATTTTCAAATAAGAAATGATTCCGAGGAATCCAGATTCCCCATAAAATAAACAGGGGAAGAAATCTGAAAGGAGCTGACCGTGCAGAAGAGGTAAACCAAAGGTCCAAAAAAGAGTGAACCGAGCTATATTATGGAAAAGAGCACTTGAACCTCTCCTCAAAATGATTGTAGATACGAACAGAGAAGGGACAGTGAAAAAATAAATGATGGATATCTTCCATATTGCCTTCGCAGAGGACACAACGACTTGGACCTTTGAAACCTCTACTTTGTAATTGCTCCCAAGTTAAAATATTCCCTCTAATCAATAACCAAATGAATCATTTTAATTTTAGAGGTATATTTACTGTCCATAGAATTTTCAGAATAGAATCATTAATCTATGCATAGAGATTAGAGAAAATGCATTTATAACTCTCTGCTGCACTTAAAGCACCTGTAAAATTATTATGAGACCAAAGAATCGAATCATTTTGATTAGCGAGACGAATGCGGCCATATTCCAGACCTCTAATATACTTATCCCAAGCATTTTTCCAATCTCCCGTAAGATCAAGTTCTGCAGAAGAAAACCAATAACCTGTGGCAAAGGAGGTTTGGTTACGGGCTTGTGCAAGTGTGCAGATGCCAAAATCCTCTAAATAATCTCTCAGGTCTCTTGGCAGAACAAAGGAAGATCCCATACCGATGAACGGATCTACACCCAAGCTGATTGATTCACCATTACCCACTTTCCAAATGATGCCTTTGCCTATCCAAGGAATGGTAGAGATAAATCCCCTCCATATAATTGAGGCATTTCTATAAATGAATTTGTTTTCCCTGAACCATAAATGCAAAGGCTTATTTTTCAGATACTTGACAGTAATAAGAAATTTCCAGATTCCCTTGCTATTTAATGCTAACCAAAAAAAATTCATTCTCAAGGATAAGCTAAAGCTAGGGAGATGTTTAATTCCCCAACCACCATGAGACGTAGGTATAGCCAGAAGATTCCAGTCCACTAGATGGAATTTTTTAGCCTTTGATGAAGAGCCCCAAAGAAAGGAAAAAATCAACTTTCTGAGTTTGTCTAAAATTGAATTTGGGATTGGAACCAAAGCCATCCAGTAACCTGGCATGCTTGATAAAACAGAACGAATAAGGACAAGTCTCCCTCCCATGGAAAGGAATATATTAGTCCAATGAGAGATTTTCTTTTCAAATTTTGAAACTAGCCAGAGCCAATCCTTAACCAAGTAACCTGAAGGCTTAAGATAGTATCCAAGATAAACAAATCCTTTTCGAATATTCTCCACTTTGAAAGGAAGAATATCTGTAATGCTATGAAGAACGTCCTCATTCAGGTCATTTTGGAGGAAACTAAACTTGTTCATATTAATACTCATACCAGAGGCCTCATAGAAAATATCAAGAATGGCTTTGAATGCTAGCCACTCTTCAAATGAACCCATGCCAAATAAGATCACGTCATCTACAAAAAGAAGATGAGTGAGAGAAAACTGATGAGAGATTTTGATTCCTGCAATATTTCCATTTCGCTTGGCATCCTCTATCAACCGACTAAGACCTTCAATTACCAGAATAAACAAGAGGGGAGATAGAAGGCATCCTTACCTGATTCCCCGAGAGGCAGAAAATAATGACGAAGGAGAGCCATTAACAAGGACAACAAAATTGGCTGAAGAAATGCAGCCCATAATCCAGTTTACCCCAACTAGAGGAATCCCGATTTGAATAAGAAGGAGACGGATGAAAGTCCAATTAACTCTGTCAAAGGATTTGGATAAATCCAATTTAAGAATGAGAGCAGATCTTTTTCTGGAATTGACAGTGTGCAAAACCTCTTGAGAAATGGCTATAGGTTCAAGAATTTGACGATTTTTAAGAAAACCGAATTGTTGAGGAGAAATAGATTCATCAAGGACAGGTTTGAGCCTCATAGAAACAACTTTAGAAATGAGTTTATACACCAGATTGCAGAGAGAAATGGGATGAAAATCTGCAAAAGTGACAGGCAATTCAATCTTTGGGATAAGAGTAAGAAAGGTAGAATTGAGAGCATGAGACACTCTGCCTGAGGATCTGGAGAATTCCACTAGATTGATGAGGGAAGGGCCAAAAAGGTCAAAGAAAGTCAAATAGAACTCAACAGGCCATCCCTCCGGGCCTAGTGCTTTATCTTTTTTAAAGAGTTTCAAAGCCTTTTCAATTTCCAAGATGGTCACCGGTCTAGTAAAAGCTTCTATCTGATAGGGACTGATAAAAGACAGAAAAATACGAATAACCTTAAGCTGAGCTTCCAAATTGGTCAACTGGTCATCTTCAAATAAGGACTTGAAAAACTAAATACCAAGGTCTTTGAGACTTTTATCATCTGACACACAGTTTCCTGACTCATCCTGAAGACTCCAAATCGCATTGTGATTTTTGTGGGCTGAAGCCACCGCATGAAAAAACTTTGTATTAGTATCCCTTTTTTTTGCCCAAGTAATTCTCCTTTGAAGTCTAGCTGAATTAATTTCATGATCAAGCATATTTTGAAGATCATCTTTAAGAGAGTTCAGTTTTTGTTGTTGATCTTGATTTAATATTGCTGCATGAGAGGATAGGAGAAGAGAGCTTATTTCCTTTTCCAGAGCAGCAGATTTGTTTTTCATCTTTTTTTATTCTGCTTTGGTCCAAATTTTAACCTTCATCTTTAGATTCCTAAGTCTAGAGTAGAAATCCTGGATAGCATCCAAGGAGGGATCTGAGAGAATGAGAGGCCATTCAGAACGAACCAAGTGAATAAAATCCTCATTTTCTAACCACGATTGGTTAAACTTAAAAGGAAATGCACTAAGACTATGAAAATCAGTCCAATCAAGAATCACAGGAAAATGATCAGAAATCCCACATCTGTGGGTCCACATCCGGTATCTAGAAAGCGAGCTGAAAAGCTGATCTGACAATAAAAATCTATCCAGTCTTTTTGAAATACCATCTTCCCCTATCCTTCCATTCCTCCACGTAGGACCAGCACAGGGAGGAGCCACATCCACTAAATGATGGTCAGAAAAAAGTTTGGAGAAATAAGAACCCAAAGGATCGGGATGCGCTTTGGAACCCCAAATATCTGAGGCATTCATAGTCAGATTTAGATCTCCAGCTAAAATTAGATTTGGAAGGGAAAGAAGGCCACCCGAAGCCACATCATTCCAGAAGGACTCCCTATTGAGGTAAGGACCATAGCAGTTAAGAATGGAAAGATTGAGAGAAGACCCTCGAATCGAAGCTTTAAGTAGGATACCAGTAGCAGTATGAAAAGATTTGCATTTAATGAGCTTTGGGTTCCATCCAGAAAGAATGCCTCCATAAAGGCCATTAGAACTTAGAGCACAAAACTCCCATCCCGGGCAAAGTTTAGAAAAAGCAAATAAGGCAGGATAAGGACTAGTCATGGTTTCCTGAAGAAGAACAACATCAGGAGAAAGAGCAGACAGCAAATGACGGAGGCTTTTTTGTTTGGCTAGACCCCCCAGGCCACGAACATTCATAGAAAGGATGTGCATTAAGTGTCCGAGAAATCTGGGGTCAATGCTCTAAGGAACCGATGGGAAGGAGAAGAGCGAGAGCACTTAGCAGATTTTAATCTTTCGGATAATGGAGTAAAAGGAGGCTGAATTAAATCAAGAGAGTCAAGAGGGATCTTTGATGAATTTTTCTTTCGTCTAATAGTAAAATTTTCACAACGAATTGAATCAAGAGGGAGAACCGAGGGGGAGAGAGGAGTCATATCGGAGAAAATACTCAAAGACTTTTGCAAAGAGGGATCTGCAAATGAAAGGGAAGCTGTAGGACTAAGAGGATGCGAACTCGAGGGCCCTGTCTGACCAGAACACTGCACAACACTTCAATTCAAAATCAAACCAATTCAAACACTCTCCACTTCAACATGTGCACTTTTTATGGGTGCATCACACCTGGCTAGACTTCTTTGGATAAAATACAAAGGGAGTAAGGAAAGAATACCAAGAATTATGTGGAACCCATGTGCTTCTAGTGCATCAATGGAAGTTTTTGAGGTTTGAAGTTTTCCTAAACACCTGCTCTGATACCATGTTTAATTTAGAAAATATTAGGATCCTCAAGCTTGAATGAATTCACTTATGAAAAGAAGGCTGCATAAGAGAAGAATAATTTAGTAAACATCGATCAATCATTCATGGAGACAAAATTGGAATAATAACATTGCATCCATTAACCAGTGATCTTTGTGTAATACAATGGTGTTACAAATAAGAGAATTCAAATCTACTAAGTATGATTAAAATTCCCTAACTTGGACTGACTCCAGATAACTCTAATTGTGGAAAAACACCACTGGAAATCCCTAGTGCAACTCTAGATGACTAAATCACTTCACATTCAGTTAACTGACCAAGTTAGGTGAGAAAATGCACCCAATTTCCTCAAATCAGTGAAAAGTGGCACTAGGTTGATTGAAGGTGAACTAAATCTAGTTGATAGGAGCATGATTGAACATAGACCAATGACAACTACTGGTATCTGTTGGTGACTTCTAGTGGCACTAAGTGTAGGTTTTTAAATTATAGGTATTGCTATCTGGAGTTCTCAAACTCATGTAAACTAGCGGAACAGGTGGTAGGTGGCCCCCACATGAGTCTCCCATGGTACTAGTGAGGTGGAATCAAACTCCTAATCTAGGAAATGGAATTTAGACTATGGTTGTCAATGGAGGGAACATGAACGATGTGCGAGGTGCTAATATTGACGTCGTGGCCAATTTATAAAATTCATAAACAACTAAATGCATGTGCAATTGCATGATTGAAATATACACATCAGAATTAAACATTATTAATGCACATACAACATGTAACTACCATCATGTTCATCACAGGAATAACAACAAAATAATACATAGAAATCAACTCATTTTTGCGCTATTTACAAAAATCTAATTAAGCAATTCATGTTGGTTCAACTCATTCAATTTAACACAATGAACAATCATTCATAACACACAAATTAGGCATAATAAGAGACAACAATAACACTTGTCGTTTAAATGAAATTATGCATGCAACTGGTAATCGAAGAGAAACATTCCACCCAACCGTAGGTCTATGTCCATCCTATATTCTTTCAGGTGAGAGACCACCCTTGATTTGGGCTAGGTATCAACTAAGGAGGAACTAATTAGGCTCCCTTACAACCATAGGAAAAATACTCATGCTAAGCCATCACACAATTGGGTATGTCAAGTGAGTAGGGAGGAAGGGAAGGAGATAGATAAGCTATTAAACTCAAATATAGAGCTACAAGCATATCAATTGACCTCATCCATATTTGGTGCCCACAATGCCCACCACACATGAAGGTCCCCTTCACTGCTACAAAGTCCCTCAATCACCCCCTTCCCTCTTTTTCTCTTCAATGTGGCACATAAAGGTGCAAGCTACTAAATATTCATAGATTCTTTCCTTCACTTGAATTATTAAACAATTCCAACCTCTGATCTCACTCTCACTTCAATCCACTCTTGTATTTTTCCAATTTTGGCCACGTTAATGTCAATCACGCGATTCTACTCTCATGCTTCCAAATCTGGGTCTTCTTATGGATTTTTGAGATTATGTAACTCTCAATTTCTCCCTAGGGTTTATGTCTATGGATTCCCCACTAGATTTCACTACTCATGTGATTTTCTGGGTGTTTTTGGCACTTCAAAATGTGTCTTCTTTCCAAGTTGTGATTTCTAGTTTTTCCATAGCTGGGAATGCATAACAAGATCTGATTTACAGTCTGGTTTCTCCACAATGGAATGGGAAGGATGAAAAATGAATTCCCATGATAAAGAATGACTTATGGGTCAAGTAAACCATGCATATACTCAACCATACAAATTTCTAGGTTTTTCCCATGCTCCATTAATTCATGAAATGATTTCTCAGCTACCTTCTTACAACAGAATTAAATGCAAACAATGGAAGTCAAGATGGGTTCTCAAGATGATGCTTAGCAACAATGGATTCAATCCAACAAGCCCCTCACCTCTCTCTAGTGGATATACACCCCCCCTCATTTTAGTTTCTTCCATATCGAGCACTTGGAATTTTATTGCATTTAAATATTTGCATGAGTATACAATTTCTTGGGGAGTTCTTGCACATGGCTCACAAATTATAAAATACTTTCCTTTTAAACGTCGAGTATTCACTAGCATGGCCTTGGCCTTTAGCTCCATGCTAGGAATTCATACACCGCATATACAAAATATTTACATATCAAGGAAATACATTCTAAGGGGAAAATGGGGTATTACAGTATTTGACGTCTTTATGTCAGATAAATCTTCATATTCTCATTCATTTTTGTCTATAGTGTTTTCGGATAAAATATGTTATGGTGGTTGAAAAATCGACATTTAACAATTCGTTGGCAATTTGTCGAAATTGCACTGATGGTTTTCTTGAGTCAAATTCATCAAATTTGCACCAATGTTTGGTCTGATAGATGAAGCTCGGCCATCGGATTTTGGTCCACAATACTTAGTGCTTCTACCGTCAAGAATCATTTTAGAATGACCAATAATAGCATCATCATTATTCTCATGATATTTAGTGCTAAACTACTCAAAATGGAGTAATCATTTGCATAAACAATCTATCTCCAAACTCGTCACACATACCACTCTAGAACAAGTGAAACAAAGGAAGAGCTAATTGTAAGAAAGAACCTCCAAGAGTAAATATATGATTCATCATTCCAAGTCCATATTGTATCAATGAAAAATATCACCAATAAGACATAAAAGATAGCAAAACATGAAGTTGAATGTGATCCAACAAGCTAAAAGTGTTGATGATCAACTGGATGTCTTCAATCAAGAACTTGAACATGATCTCACAATGATCATCAAGTCTTAAAGGTTATCAAATATGCATCACATGCAATGTAAAATGGTCTCGTTGTCACAAACGCATGATGCTAAACAAAACAATAATTTATGTCATCAAGAAATTGTCTCAAATATGGTGGTTGTAACACCCCGGTTTTGACCCCGTTGCATTAGAAGTATATGATGTATATATTGTAAGTGATCATGGTGTGGAGCTAAAGGCCAATGCCCCACCATTCATCAATTATGCTATGTTTTGGATTTAAATTTGTCACCGATGGTATATCGGGGCATGCATCATATATTATGGTTATCATCATGTAAATATGCGTCTATAATTAATTAAAATGAACACAACCAGCTACGGTCGCGGCAACTAAATCGAAAGGGGCATGATTTTCACAAGGATAGGGATGTGGGGGAATTGTCAAACCTTGGGTCAATGAGGGAAAATACCCATGTGTCTTCTTCCCTTGTTTTTATTGCAACCACTTTCATTAATAATTGCTACTGTTAGTTGAGGCAGTTATGGCTAGGAGTGGAGTGTGGCAGGACTGTCAGTCCATGCCCACACCCACACTCCAGCAGTGGATTGAACCTCATGTTGGGGGAAAATAATGACCACGAGGCATTCTCTTCACTCACGCAGACATTCTTTCCCACGCGCCTGTGCAGAACACTCACGCACTCCAACTCCTAGCCCTCCATTGTCTGTTCATTCACGTACAAGCGGAGCTGTTCATCTTCACGCATGAACCATTTTCCTGTTCATCATTCTCTCACGTGCAGGAATTTCAGGGTTTTCCCACGTCAATATTTTCCTTGCGGAGTCACGGATGCTGTGGCTGTATCCTTTTCCCACGGACTGATTTTTGGGTCCTACATTGTGGTTGTCATTCATGCACTTCTGATTTCGCGTCTTCTGTGTTGTTGCTCATCTCACGCATAGATTGAGAATCGGTATTTCTCTCTTCCTCTGCGTGGTATTTATGCATTTTCTTAGTGATTATGTTGCCCAGGACGGGCTGTGTTCCCCACGTTTGTTGTGAGCTATGCTCACTGATACATTTCAGGACTGTTATTTTCCCACGTTGTTGGCTGTGTTGCCGTGGTCTTCCTTACATTTTTGGGACTGTTGTAACTTCTCCTAAGAGTCATTTTAGCCACGATAGGGCCAAGAATGACTCAAAAAATGTTTTCCCTGTCTTAAGTTGTAAACGACTGATCGATTTCCTGAGTGAAATGATTGGTCTTCGGACTGTGTTGGGAGAAGGGATGGGGGATTCATTTGCTTGATAAACCTGGTGGCTGGAAACCACACAGACAGAGCTAGAGGGCTAGCCTTCTTCTCCATCACCCTTGAATAGCACTGGAAGGGAATGCAGGGCCTGAGGGAGTGTGTAGCAGAGAAGGGACTGATTCCTTGTGTTGGGTGTGTGTGGATGTCCTAGAGGTCAGGCTAGTTCTGGTGTAGGTGTTCCTAGCTCTGTAATGACCTCACCAGCTTAGCATTGAGCCTTTCCCAACTCCTTGATGGATTGATAAACCCAACTTTGTTGGCTTGGCTATGTGTTTGTATATCCTTGGCTATGTGTAAGCCTGCTAGTTCCCTTATTCCTTGGAGAATCATGCCCAGCTCGGGGGTGGCAGCGTTGCTGAGAGATTAACGAGCATGCTGGCCTATGGTTGGGTGGAACGTTGCAGTGACGTAGCTGGTTGCGAAATGAGTTCATCATAAGATAAGTGATCTTGTCCATTTTTACTTCTGCAACTATATTTTTTGTTAATGAAAATGACGAACATGTTAAATGAATGATTGAAGGAATGCACGTTAATTCTGCTGTGCAAGACATATAATTGTAGTTGTGAATGTTGAATAATTGCATCTGTGCATGATAAATATTTGTGTGTGCATATTCTAGTTCAAAGTCTCGTTTAAGCATTCTGTTTCAGCAATTTTTTTGCATGTACATGTTCATGGGCGGTTAGCCCAGGTGTTCAAAGCTTGGGTCACATCTCCTTTGCCAGTCAGAGGCATGGGGACGTGACAGTGGTCATAATCAAACAAAGGAGATATGTTGCCATTACCACCTTCAATACTCATATGGACAAATAAATATAAAATGATATCACCATTGCATAGAGTGAATAAAATTATGCAATTCTGTAATACAGATCACTCAAAATGTTGTCTGAATCTGCAAATTATGACCATTGTAAGTTACAAGGAACTAAGAAGCAATCTCATGAAAGAATAATCAACAAATACTCATGAAATGGTGTTAATCGGAACTGGAATTGGTTTCCTTTCTGTATATTTAATAAACAATGAATGGTTACAATACCAATGTCAAGCAATAGCTTAACTCCATGAAGAATTCAAATACCTAAGGGGACAATTCGAATTCAGTGAGTGAGTCTAGCTTAACTAACTCTTAGCCATTCAATCACACTCAGTTAACCACTTGACCAAAACCCTAATTGACTCACCAAACCCTAACTGAAGTCGGAGTGCAATAAATGACTGAATCTCAACTGAAGGAGATCAAACACATGTCATAGCAAGCCAACCATCAAGTGCTAGTGCCCCATGACTTCAATGAACCCCGATGAAGTTAACTGAAGCTGAACTGACCATCAGAAGTTGGTGGAGGCACCTTGTTGACTCCAGATCATTAAATAATAATAAATAATCATTAAATAATATATTTAATGACTGGAGGTGCCTTAACTGACTAGTTGAACTGATTGTAACCACTAGTTAGCAATTAGGTGCATTAATGTCACTCAGATCACCCCCAGAGTGCTCTAGTTATCCTCCTTAACTATAGGAGAAGGATAAGTTAGCCTCCTTGACTATAGGTAGGTGTGGGTGTGACTGGATAATAGCAATTAATGCTCCACTGATGTCAATTAATGTCAATTATACTTAGGATAGTGGTTTAACTAGGCCAGTTTGACCGAAAGAGTGTGTATGATGGTAAATGGCTCCAACACCCCCCCTTAAGCTATACTCAAGAAGAGTTAGAAAACATAGATGCATAAAATTCTAGGGCCTTGGAAACAAAGGCCATAGGTCACCCTGTACAATAAAGTAATGGCTTAATATAACCAAGGAAACGGGGAAAACCTCATGGGAAAAATACCCCCCCTCAAACTAAGCAGCAAATCAAGAATTGGTTCTTCTATGCAACATCATCCTGAGACTGTGCATGTGAAACCTATGAATCCAAACTAAATGAATATGTCCGGAGGAATCTTCCACTTTGGAAGAAGAACAATGCACTCAACTGAATCAGAAATATAAGCAGCTGCACGATGAAAACTGGACCCATGTAGAGTAGCTGAAATCATCTGAAGAGAGAGCAAAGGTTCTTGAGGATTCAAACCATGTGTGGAATACTCAAGAATATGATATGTTTCAGCCTTGAACAGCAAACCATGAGTGGTAAAATCAGCCCCAATTTTTAGGAGCAAGTGTCCAAGCGGATGCAGAATGTCTTCCTCTTTACTAGTTCTGCGAGGAGATGAGCTTGTGACCAAAGGTAGAGAATCCCCGGGACTCTGGAGAGCGAATGCTTGAACTCCATAATCTCATATGGCTTCATAAATATCTAATGATTCATAAAATAAAATATCGGAAACCTCATAAGAGGAAACTAACACCAAATCCCCAGCAGCAAAATTGAAGAAGAACTGCGGTACTTGATTTTTCACACTAGAATTGGTGAGAGCAGCTACAAGCATGACTGAAAGCTCTTGGATTTTAAAATATGAACAAAATAATATCATATCAGAATGTAAATCAAATCTAAATAAGTTCACAACAGATCCAAAACTATGAAATGAAATCAAATCCCGAGCAGCAGTTTTGAAGGAGACTTGTGGTACTTGTTTCTTCACACCGTTGATGAGAACAACTACAAGCAGTATTGAAGGTTTATGAACCTGAAATTTTGAACCAAGAAATATCAGATCAGATCCAAATAAGATCATATCAGATCCAATAAGGTTCATATCAGATCCAAAATTATGGTCAACCGAGAGGGTGGATGCACAGTTGTCTTTTTCTTCAAAATTCTGAATTTTGGTGCATGCAATCCTGCAGGATTTTGCTGGAAGATCTAGATCATGGGGAGAAAATGTGTCACTCTTATAATCTGATATTTCTTCCAAAATATCCAAGTTTTTACATATTTGCACACCAGCAGCAACATTAGAGGGAGAAAATCAAATTTCTCTTCACTTTCGGAAGCAATTACTGGTAAATTTTGCACAAAATTCAAAGGAAAATCACCAGTGAATGTTTGCATGGAAGTGCAGAAGTATTTTTCTTCAATAATCAGAGATTCAAATGTCTTCTTATGTTTCAGCAATATGAGGGCATGAGATATCAGATATCTCATGAACTTCCGGAGCATTAGGAGAAGGAGTCACTACATGGGGACTTTCTTCAATTCGAATTGAATGTGTAGAAGATTCTGCTTCATCTTCATCTTGAAAAACTTCATCAAAGAGAGTAGAGGCTGAGAATTTCGAGTGAAGAACTCTTGTGGTGCTGGCTGTGATATCCAAAGTAATATTATAATCCTCATTGTGCTTGCCAAAGGTTTTGTCCAATATTGTCCAGACTTCCTTTGGGTGTTCAACAGAACCAAGAATAAGGTAGTACAAGCTAGGAGAAAGGGCCAGACATATTGCTCCAATAGCTCTATCACCGTCATTTAGCCAGTCATTCTCATTCTCATAAGACTCTTTTCCAAGTCCAATAGACACCTCATAGAGACCTCGTCTCTTCAGAGATGCAATCATCTTCAACTTCCATTCCGAATAGCTTGTGCAGTGGGGTGAGAAGAGGGATTGATGAGTCCATTTGAAGTTGTACCTGTTAAGACCTGCAAATCAAAACAAAAAGGGCACCATAAGGTTGGACAGCCTGCACATTCTAGGCTTTCATCACACCCAGCATAGTCAATCAAGCAAGCTTGATCAACAAGTTCTTTACTTGGGATATTGAGTGGTAAGCCTTGGCTTCTGGTGCAGTGTTGGATTTTTGAGCTATTGCTCAAATTTCATGGGGAAATCTGTCAAAAATCTTGTTCTTGAGAGATAGATCTTCGTCCCGCCGTATGCTTTGATACCATATTAATTCTTGCACATGATCTAGGAACTAAGAAGCAATCTCATGAAAGAATAATCAACAAATACTCATGAAATGGTGTTAATCGGAACCGGAATTGGTTTCCTTTCTATATATTTAATAAACAATGAATGGTTACAATACCAATGTCAAGCAATAGTTTAACTCCATGAAGAATTCGAATACCTAAGGGGACAATTCGAATTCAGTGAGTGAGTCTAGCTTAACTGACTCTTAGCCATTCAATCACACTCAGTTAACCACTTGACCAAAACCCTAATTGACTCACCAAACCCTAACTGAAGTTAGAGTGCAATAAATGACTGAATCTCAACTGAAGGAGATCAAACACATGTCATAGCAAGCCAACCATCAAGTGCTAGTGCTCCATGACTTCAATGAACCCCAATGAAGTTAACTGAAGCTGAACTAACCATCAGAAGTTGGTGGAGGTGCCTTGTTGACTCCAGATCATTAAATAATAATAAATAATCATTAAATAATATATTTAATAACTGGAGGCGCCTTAGCTGACTGGTTGAACTGATTGTAACCACCAGTTAGCAATTAGGTGCATTAATGTCACTCAGATCACCCCCGGAGTGCTCCAGTTAGCCTCCTTGACTGTAGGAGAAGGCTAAGTTAGCCTCCTTGACTGTAGGTAGGCATGGGTGTGACTGGATGATAGCAATTAATGCTCCACTGATGTCAATTAATGTCAATTATACTTAGGATAATGGTTTAACTAGGCCAATTTGACCAAAAGAGTGTGTATGATGGTAAATGTCTCCAACAGCCATTACCACCTTCAATACTCATATGGACAAATAAATATAAAATGATATCACCATTGCATAGAGTGAATAAAATTATGCAATTCTGTAATACAGATCGCTCAAAATGTTGTTTGAATATGCAAATTATGACCATTGTAAGTTACAAAATTGAGGTCTAGCTTTGGTTCTTTAGAAATAAATACATGTCACCATTATTAAATATAAAAAATCATTGAAACCACCTACATCACTATCAAGAGGACTTAGAAATGCACATTTTGGAAAAAAACACCCTCAAAATGGATGTTGTATGCAAAAGTTATAAGAAATAGAAAATGAGATTTGAAAAGTGAATTGTAAACCCCTTAGGCTAAACCACCATCAGGGGCATTTTGAGGTAAAAAATAGGTCTCAAAACAATTTTTTTATTATCAAAATCAACTTTAAAAGAACCAATCAAATTCTAGAGGATGACATCATCCTTATGGTTGAGGTGGCATTGATGAAGGTAAATATATTTATTTGTCAAATTCTAAATGATGGATAAAAACTTATGGTTAATAACATCAATGTTTTAAATAAAATACTCATAGTAAAAAACTATTCATAACCTATTTTTAATCTAATACAAGGAAAAAAATACTTTATATTTCACATTTCAAAATAAATTTATATCTAAAATGAATAATATCTTTTCAATATACCAAAAAAAAACTTTAACTTGAATTTTTGAAATAATGTGATATTTAACCTTCTTAATTTGTATATTATGAATGGAATCTACATTTCACATTAATATAATTGGTATATTATGAATGGAATCTACATTTCACATGAATAGCTATTTAAAAATTTATTTAATATTTTAGAAATTTGATTTTTAATTTTATAAATATTAAATATTTCTATTTTATAAGTATTAAATATTTGAATATAAGTTGAATTTATATTATTATTTTTTTAATTAATAAGTTATTTAAATAATGAATATATATATTTAAAATACTAATAATTAATAACAATTTATTTATATAAGTTAAATTTATGTTTAATTATGATTTTATAAAGATAATTTAAATATTAAACAAGTGAATTATCTTCAAAAATTCAAAAGTAATAATTTTTTTTAATAGTGCTCTACTTTATAAGTACATCCATTATATGATGTTTAAAAGTAATTATGTATTCAAAAGTATTCATATTTTTAGTCACATCAAATATGAGTTTTTTTAATAATTTTATTTATAGACATCTTTTCAATTTAACTTAACTATAGTTACATTGATTTTAGTGTAAGAGGTGAGTTGTAAATATACCTTTCCTACAAAATGCCTAACTTGTAATATTTTATTATATCGCTTAGGAGGCTCATTTTAGACCTCAAAATTCTCTTGATGAAGTGCCACCTGGGAACTATCGACTGGTAAATTTCTCTAATAATTGAGCATAAATGTAGGTCTTGTAACTAAGTGGACAAATGATATGGTATCTCTAGTGATGACATGGCAAAGGATTAAATGGTCAACTCCACCAATTAATGGTCCACATTTGAATGAAAGACAACTTGATGTTGCATTCCATATATGGATTCCTTGTGGATGATACCCCATTGAAAAAACATAAAGAACCCTTGGAAAGAGAGCCAAGTCTATCCAATTCCCAACATGAAAGAGTCAATCTAGGCACCAAAAAGGACGTGAAGAGAGGTTGTTGTTGTAATCTACTGGACCGAGAATCCATCATGAACCCCACACAGACTATGTGCACGAGGAGGCCACCCTTAAGGAGGGGGCCAAGATAAAATCTTAGACATGATATATGGCCAATATATCTAACAGTGGAGGTGATCTACAACAAGGGAGACTTGAACCCATAATTTCTCATAATGTACTTACTCAATGCTAAAATCCTAATATTCAAAAAATACGATGATGATATATCAATCTGATCGTAAATTGTCTTCCCTTCATGGATGAAATTTTGGATCCCCTTGCATTCTAGCTTGGACCAAATTTCAACATTCTTCTACCATGTTTTGAGATATTTGAGCATGGAACAATTTACCCACTGATCTAACCTTGTCTACTAAGATAACAACCTATAGCTAAGTAAGGAAAGGAGGAGAGATATTTTCCCCTATTTGTCTTGCATTTTGGAGTTCTATACCTTTACTCTTAAAGCAATTCAGATAAATGAATTTCCCTCATGGATCAATGCTTCCATCAACAATGAATAGTTTTTCCTAGATATGAAGGTGATGGTGGGTTTGTACATTCACATGAACATTGTATCAAACACTGCCTACAATCGGAAAGATTCCCCTTGATAAATTTCATTCACATACAAAGAACGGAGAGGTATCTAATTACCATATGATCTCAACAGATTTCTTGAACAACCTAAACACCACTAGTAACATGCCATAATTATTTGTGAGAGAGATGATCCTAGAATATGTTCAACTTATGTATATCTGAAAACTACAAATCCACATACTCATATTAAAATATGATGTTGTGTAGGATGTATGCCATACACCAAAACACCCAGTGCTTTGTCTCTCATTGTTGAGAAAAACATGCCAAAGAAGGATTTGATAGGTTGTATACGTGAGATATCTTAGCGTTCATTTCCACACTCTAAGATGTGTGGTATGATACACTTCTAAAGTGTTGTTGAAACCCCTTTTGTTTCAAAAGATTAAGTTAAAAAAATTATAGGCCCTCGATTATTACCCCAAACCTTTTTTTAGATTTTGGTTCAAAAACCCCCCAGTAGGGCTGCTACGTCCACAGGAAGAAATCACAAGGGGGTCACCCAAAGGGGTCGTATCCCATTTGCTCTGATTACCTTGATAACCCAATGGGGACATAAAATGAGGCCCTTATATAGCAATGTATAGCCACCCGAGGATTTGATCCTGATAACTTCTTCTCACAACTTACAACATTCAATCACTTGAGCTAGCTCACCGGGATGATTATTACCCCAAACCTACATAGGATTTTAATAAAAAATTGAGATCAAGGACATATGCAATAACTTATAACCGTAAGACCTAACCTATCCAAACTTCGATAGAAAGGAAAGCATTGTCAAACAAAAGAGACAAGATGATATATTGAGATGGTAAAACCATAGAAGTGGCCCAAACATCCATGGAAGTAAAGTCATATTATTCTTTAACAAACCCATTACATACATCTTAAAAATGGTTGATATTTCCTAAGAACCCATAGCATCTAGCTAAATATCAATACATAAGCTACCCTCACCACTTACATGATTCAAGGCTAATGTCATCAATTTATAAAAACAATAGAAACATGAATCATCGATATTAGGACACAATCAAGGGTGGAAATCAACCAATACATGATAATATCATCAAGAGGTGAGGGAGAAATGGTGGATAATAAATACCTATTAGTATAGGTCAATGTTACCTAATAAATAGTTCACCACCTAATAACTTCCAAACTATCTCCATGTGCACATGCACAACTAAAAAAGTCTAGTGAGGCCAATTTACATATATAATCTCTCTACAAATGATGTTAAAATGATCATTATTAGGACACTAAGTAAAATATTACATCAAGTCACTAGATAACATTACAACACATTCTAACAAATTTCCAACCAAAGTTTCGCCTCCATGACCTACTAAAATATGTCAATTATGACACAAACTATGTTGAATCAACAATCACTATGTTTCATATTGCTAGCATTGTTATCAAGTTGGAAAATGTTTATGATGTGACACATGCACCAATTCAAGCTCTGTTTCCCTCTATCAACATTTCAACAACAAATATACAACTATCTAAGCATATTATAACTCATTGGTGATTTGAACTTAACATATTGCAAAGAATAATCCACAAGAAAAACATGTTTCATTTATGCAAACTCATAACCTAGTATTGCATTCAAGCAAAGCAACAACTAACACTAATTCTCTAGTAGATCACATTTGGACAACATTGCCAAAAGATAATTGCATTTTTTAAATGTTTCATTCTTACTAGACTGGCCATCATGCTATTTTCCTTTTAATTCCTTTAAAAAAATATATCACATTTGTCCATCTAACACCTTGAAACTTCTATTCCCTTCCATCATTAAAAATAGATCACATATATTTTCTGTACGGTATCAATATTTCATTTCGTCACTAGTCGTGTAATCCCCATAGTTGTTACATTTTATTTCCATAGATCCTCAATTTCTAGATACTTTATAAATGTTAGGTTCCTATCCCAACCACCTTAGTTTAGGCGTTAGTCAGGTAATGGTTGTGTCCATCTATTTATAAAAAGGATGACTAGTTAGTAGTGAACAATTAATGTAAAAAGGGTCTCTATATTAAGTAAGGCCCACTAGGAAGTTGGGACTCAAATAATCATTTTACCATGTCAAGTAGTGTAATATATGTATCCAAATACTCTCAAATAATTCAGAATAAACCCATCATTTCTGAAATAACCCACCTATTGAATAATTGATAAATATATTGATGATTAAAAATTACAATGCTTGGGCATTTATATAGGCATACTAATACCTTCTCATTAAAAGGTTACATCGTTTTAATGTAAATGATTTAACTATTGATTTGGAAGGAAGCTGCATCAGCAAGTTGAAACTCTCGACGTTTCGATCCCTACTCTGAGATCATCATCAGGAGACAAACGAAGACTTGTGGTGAATGTAAATAGCCCGGAAAGTTATTAATACACAAATTTGTGAGGAAAATGAAAGTTAAAGAAAGGGACGTCGGTTCTAGGTTTTGAAAGGGGTATTTAACAATATTTTAATTAAAATTTTTGAAACAGATTTAAGAAATTATAATGAGAAAATTAGTTTAAAGTTAAAAGAGTTCTAGCATTAACCCTAAAAAAGATTTACTAAGTTTTCAAAGGATTTTAAGAATTTTTAATTCTTTTCATAAGATATTATTTTAATTTAAAAAATTTAAAAAATTTTCAAAGTTTTAATTATCTTAACCTTAAAAACTTGATATTAAAGCTTCTTAATATTAAAATAAAACTTTACACAAGTTTTATCTCAATATTAAACTTAAAAAGATGTTAACAAATTTTTATAAGTCTTAAACTTCAAAAGTTGTTGAAGTTTCTTTTTAGAAAAATAATGTTAAAATAGTTTAAAGTTAAAATTAACCCTAAAAAGTTAAAATCTTTTTAAACACTTAGTGACTTTTTAGGGTTAATTTTAACTTTAAACTATTTTAACATTATTTTTCTAAAAAGAAACTTCAACAACTTTTGAAGTTTAAGACTTATAAAAATTTGTTAACATCTTTTTAAGTTTAATATTGAGATAAAACTTGTTTAAAGTTTTATTTTAATATTAAGAAGCTTTAATATCAAGTTTTTAAGGTTAAGATAATTAAAACTTTGAAAAAAAAATTTAAAATTTTTAAATTAAAATAATATCTTACGAAAAGAATTAAAAATTCTTAAAATCCTTTGAAAACTTAGTAAATCTTTTTTAGGGTTAATGCTAAAACTCTTTTAACTTTAAACTAATTTTCTCATTATAATTTCTTAAATCTTTTTCAAAATTTTTAATTAAAATAGTGTTAAATACCCCTTTCAAAACCTAGAACCGACGTCCCTTTCTTTAACTTTCATTTTCCTCACAAATTTGTGTATTAATAACTTTCCGGGCTATTTACATTCACCACAAGTCTTCGTTTATCTCCTGATGATGATCCCAAAGTAGGGATCGAAACGTCGAGAGTTTCAACTTGCTGACGCAGCTTCCTTCCAAATCAATCTTCTACTGCGTAATGACTACATTTAGATTTAACTATTATTATTATAATCTTATTATATTAATTATTGTTGATTATTTAATGTTATGTTTGTTACATTTCCTTCCCCTTAAGGGAAGCTTTGTGCTCAAAGCTTATTTAGTGAAGGACTTATCAATTATTCATGTTCGTAGCATTGTCTCATGGTTTTTTTATAACTCTAATACTTAACGAATCAAGGTGATATAATTTTCGAATTACCGAGCTGAGTTCTCGCATTTCTTGGGAAGTGATCCATGTGAAATTTACCTTCATCGCAGTTGTTTTATGGTTGGATGGAATATAATTTACTGTCTTCTGCTCCCAAGCAATTTGGTGATTTTGTCTTTTATTTCCTTCAAGGTGGTTAGTTTTTCTATAGAAGTAATGTTGTTTATTTTTGTCTTGAATTTGTGGACTTTTATGCTTCAAATGTCGATAAGGGATCTGTGTACTGTCTTTCTGCTTCGATTCTTTTGTATATCCTTCTTTGAATGGAAATACATCTTGAACTGCGGCTTCAACTGATTTTGTAAATGTTCCTTTTAACTTGTCCTCTAATATTTTGTTATCATTCAACATATTTTTAATCATTTTTTCTTGTGATTTCTTATCATCTTCGAACCTTTTATGTTGTTATGTTTACTGTAAATTATCTTCCTCTTTATCCAATAGTTTTCCTTTGGTATATCCATTTAATTGGTCTTCCCTCCTAGTAATTTTTAAATGCCTGATTTTTCTAGTTAATATCTTGTTAAGGTTTCTTAACCGATATATTTCTTCAGTGTTATTTGATAGCGTGCTTTTGACAGCTGTAATCTCCAACTTGTGCATCTTTTTAGTGTCATCCTCTTTTTGTTGGAGTTCTTTAATGTTTTGTTGAAGGCAAGAATTATGTACTTCTTGGCATATTACTTTTGTCTGAATTTGTGTGATTTCGTTATCTTTATCTTCGATGATTTTGATTAATCGTCTTATTTCTTCTTTATTCTCGACCACTTCTTTCATGATTTTTTGGTTTTGTAGATTCTGATTGGGATATTTTTCACTCATTAATTCTTTGATTTGAGTAGTTAATCTCTCCATACACATTTTTAGATAGCAATTCTCTTGCTCTATTAATCCTTTAGAAATATCCTACTTCATAATATTCAACAATAGACAATCATTTGTCTCTTTATAATGCTCTATCTTGTCAAATGTTGCTTGTAATTGCGAATGCAGTTCTGATTTTTCAATCTCCATAATTCACGACTTCTAGTTTTCTTCTTTTTCTTCAATAATAATCGTCAAAAGTGTGAGAATATAGTGTAGTCTTTATATATTCTTTTGACCCTTTGACATATTTTCTTAAAACTTCTTTGTAGATTATGTGTATATTGGGTGGTTGGGAAGAATAAATGTTACCCTCCCCACCCAAGTTCAAATCTTGGGGAATAATTTTATAAAAAGGAAATATTAACCCTTGGGACTCACCCTTATAATATGTTTTCTTAAATAGACTTGTAAAGAACTTTAATCCTAAAAAAACAATTGATCCTTGGCTGTATAATTTAATTCTTTTTCCTTCACTTTATCGTAAAAGCCATTTTTATTAATGTAATGGTTTTTTTATTAAAAAAAGCAAGTGTGGTTTCATAATACAATGGGTTGTTTTTTTTCCTTTTCTTCTTCTTCTCCTTCTTCTTTTTACTTTTTTTTATTCTATGACTTGTTTATAAAACCACAATTTTAGGGAAACCATGGGATAATGGTTAAAACACACAATATTCCCAAAGGATTGGATCAAGTTCTGGTACCACTGTAATATCTGTATACACATATTCTCAAATAATTTGGAATAAACCCATCATTTCTGAAATAACCCACATATTGAATAATTGATAAATATATTGATGATTAAAAATTACAATGCTTGGGCCTTTAGACTACTAATACCTTCTCATTGAAAGGTTATGTCTTTTTAATGTAAATGATTTTACTATTATTATTATTATATTATCATATTACTTATTGTTGATTATTTAATGTTATGTTTGTTACAAGTAGTTAGTATTTTGGATATTGAAGGGATATTTAAAGAGATAGAAGGATATGGATTTTTTGTCAAGAATTATTGTATTGGAGCTTTGGTCAAGTGAAAGGTCACCCAAATTTAATAGGCGTGTGAACCACTAATAAATTTGAGCGGATTTTTCCACGAAATATTTCCACGTTTTGAACATTCATGGATTAATACTTCATTTTTTTTTATCATGGCGGAAAAACCATGGAAATATCGGCGTTTTTAATTTTTGAGGAACTTTCATCTCTATATCAATGATATATGGCTATCTTTGCAAACCCACCAAACCAATGTTTTAATTTTTAACGCTCACGTGCCCGCTTTAATCGTTCACGCACATGCTTCTTCTTATTCCTACCACACCAATAGTAGGATTATAAAATATCATTCAAATTAGACTCATAAATATCAAGATTGTCCATTGAATAGAGAATTCTGGTGAAGCACTGGAAGACATAAGTCACTTCCGCCAATGAACCACCAGTCAATAGCACTGCACAAATAGACGCAGCTAATGCAATTCGTAGACAAATGGCGTCTCGTTTAGATGGTTTTCGTTTCGAAACCATGAAAACATAGCCATGATTGCAGTACCCACTAAAGAAATTATGGTCGTCCTTATGAGTTTATAACATTTGCGCATATTCGCTTAAGTAGTTCCCTAGATTTCAACGGCTCTTGGTTGTTTACGCTTGGGTCAACTCATGCATTTTCGAAACATTTGCTATAGTTGCGACAAGGTTCTTGGTGATTGATTGAGCGCTGATTGAGCCCAAATTTCTTTATCAGCCATATCCAAATCTAGAGAGATTAGTCATACTCTGCAACAATCATCTGGCCTTAAATTCATAAAAGGTAAGCATGCATCCTTTTTGGGGGGATACAAACTAACATTGAGGCTCAAAATAACATTTGTATTCTTCAGGTCATGTACCTTATGAACGTATTTAACAACCCTGCAACTCCCTCCTTTTATTTAAACCAAATTAATTGCAACAAGAGGGTCCAGTAAACAATGACTCTAGACAATTTGTTTTCTTTTATAGACCGGATGCTCCACTAAGCTATTGTTCATTGACATAGTGTTAATCACTTTCCACAGTAGAAGGACAACTTTCATTTGGACCATTTGGGCCACCTAGTGTTCCAATGCCAAAACTATCAAGGTCTCCTTGTGAGTAAATCAAAGGCCATTGCACAACACTTGTTGGAATCAATGAAAATTTCAGTCTATTAGACACAATGCTCACTGAGAGAGGTGGGGTGAATCAGTGAGCTAAGGATTCAACTCAATTTCAACTTTTTCTATCAATCTTATATCATTATTTCACAATTGCTTCAACAACATATTTATCAAAGAACAATATCAACTAGGCACATGTCATTCATCAATTAAACACGCCACTATCAAGACATTGCACAAGGGACACAATATATAGTTTTGTACTCTTTATATAAGTGGATACTTCAATCTCCAATATGGGCTACAACCCATAAGGTGGCACCACCCACCAGAATGGTTCAATCAGCTACAACTGAATGGGTTGCTACAACATCCAAGCAAGCTTCAACTTGTCAAAATACCAATAAGTCTTTCCCCAGCTCCACCCAAGCTCCCTATACAAATTTCATATTACAAATTACAATTGATACATCAGACTCTTCCAAAGTTTTCCACAGGCACACACATCAAAAATACCAATCAGCAAGTCATTCAACATACAACATACTGCAGCCCTGTATCAACTCTGTCAATACACCATTAGTATATTTTCTTCAGTACTGTCCACATCATCATATAGGCTTACAAACTGTTTAATTTAACACTTAGAAAAAGATGTTTTTAACTTGTAAAAACAAATTTTCTTCTATTTTGGAAGATTGATTTCTCCCTCATGTGATCACCATAAGGAAACCTACAAGTATGGATAGATAGAAATTTCAACAATGAACAAGACCATATCACAAGATAATCTGTTGACACGCACACAACCTCTGGCAAGAATTTCAAAATAGCTTCTCAACCTCTTTTGAGAATCAAAACATATTTCTTCCCATTTTGGTAGACTCCTATTTCACACGTGTGAACACTATATGGAGACCTGAAGTTATGAGCAGATGGAAAACTTACCAAAGAATGAATCCATGACATTTGATAAATTTACTTGCACAAATACATCCCTTGGCAAGCATTTCTAACTGACCTCTTAAACTCCTGTTTTTAACACTTGGTCAATTTTCTTGTGTTCTCACTATGCAAAATATTATTTTTCCTATTTTTGGTAGATTGATATTTTTCATATGAGACCATCATAAGACAACCTGAAGGTATAGCTGGAAAGTCAGTTCACCAAGGAACATGACTATGCTACCTGATGAATTTTATCATCAAAATAACCCCTCCTTGCAAGCATTTCAAAATGCCTTTTCAATTTACTGAATCTAACACTTTCCAATTTTCTTGTGTTCTTAAAATGCAAAATAATATTTTTCTTAATTTTGGAAGATTTATATCTTTGTCATAAAATACTCCATAGGATAACTGAGACCATGGTTAGATGCACCCATCAAAAAGATATATCCTAACACTTTCATATTATTTTTCTCACTATCCTATGAGATAGGGCGGGCATTTCTTTGAGGCCACTGAGGCCGTTTTTCCAGTACTGGAATAGTGCAAAACAGCATGAAACTCTGTTTTGGCAGACCATTATATTTGTCATCAAACATCATCTTTGAGAAATGAGACAATGGTGATATAGCCTCTTCAACAAGATATAGGATGATAGCTTCAGATAACTTTTATCATACAACTATAAGGTATGGCGGGAATTTTCCCAAGGCCGCATGAGCCAGTTTTTCCAACACTAGACAATTTTCTTAGTCTGGTCCAATCTACCTGAAACATTGTTTTGGCAGGTTCATAAATTCTTCCTCAGCTACTTCCAAGACAATACGAAGACTTGGTCAGGTAGGCCAAATATCAATCTACAAGACCCCCATATGGTGTGGCCATTTTCTTCAACAGACAATTTGTGGCAGGCATTTTATTAAGGCTACCTGAGCCAATTTTTCAACACTTGTTCATTTTCAGGACTTTCTCCAAACTTTATTCTGAATCCTCATTTTGGCAGACTCATAACTTTTTCTTCAGACATGATTAAGGATAAATAATACCATGGTTAGGTAGAAAAACCAACACACTACAAGACCTCCATGTGCTGTAGGCATTTACTCTAACCCATAATTTAGGGTGGGCATCTTTCCAAGGCTACTTAGCGATTTTTGCTTGCTCTGGCACAAACCCATATTTTAGAAGGTCCATAAATTCTCCCTCAGGCACTTTCAAGACAAACTAAAGACATGGTTAGGTAGCAAAAACAACAATCTATAGGACCCCCATGTGGTGCAGGCATTTATATTCTCCTATAAATTATGGCGTGCATTTCCCTAACGCAATTTTTACTAATTTCCTCATACTTGGTCATTTTCCTATTTTTCACCAAATTACCATATTTTTCCAAAATGATTTTCATTAATGTTGTCATCAATGAAAATACTATTCATCACAGTCTTCATGTTTTTGTTTATAGAAATTGGTATATAATATACTGCATTTAGAAATATACTTATATCTAATGTATTTGACAAGTTATTGTTTGGTATGGTGTAGGTAAGACAATTACTTGTCACTACAAGGATTTTTCACTATGAATGAAAATGCAAGGAAGCTTGCTCAGTTTAGAGCGGCATTAGAGGCGAGGGGAGATGGAAAATGTTATTTCCCTTGCTCTGATTGCAGGGGTTTGCAAAGAAGAAGAATTTTAATAATGACAGTTGAAAGACATTGTAGGGAGAAGGGGCACGCCGAAGGGGGTTATGAATATCGTCCCTTGGTAAGAGGTTATTCAATTTTTAATGTATTCTCTATAATAGTCATCATGTCATGAATTTAAATAGAATTCCCTATCATTTTATTATATGTTCTATACACACTAATTTTACTACGTTGTTTGTAAATATATAGACAATGCCCCCAAAATGTCCCCTTCCAGAGAGTTATTTGCGAAGTACTGGTAGAAATACTAATTTATAGGGTGACGAACATCTAGATCAAAATATTGAAGCTGATCAAGTTCTTAATGATGATATGGATGGAGATAAAAGTAGTGATACAAATCAGGAAGATGAGATACATAGATTGATCCAAGACACATTTGCTCCAATGGATGAGGACAACCAGGATGATAGTCATGATGTTGATCCTTTACTCGAGAAGGCATGTCAACCTCTTTATGAAGGATAAAAAACAAATCTTCTATCTGCTATATTGTTGTTAGTGAAATTGAAGGTTTTGAATGGTTTATCAAACACATGTCTCACACAGACACTAAGGTATGTAATTTGTTAATGATTTATGTTTGCATGTTCACATGTACATAAAGGGTTGAATTTTTTCCTATATTGCTATTGTTATCTAATTTGTAAAGTATGGATGCGATATGTTAGGATTATTAATCCTCCCTTATCCAATTTGGTCATATGTCTAAATCAAGAGTCATGTCTAAATCGGGAGTCCATCCAGTCTATTTTTAGTAACTAGCACCATTGGGTCCACTTGGCCTAATTGGGGCACATGTTTCAGTTACTAAAGTGTGGGAAACACTAATTGAGTCCTACTGCCATTGATTTCACTTTATTGCATCAGCTTAGGAGCCTCCTAGATCAATCCCTACAATTTAGGAGCCACTAGGAGTGTTGAAACCAACCAAGGTCAGTTCAGTTCAGTTGATGACTAGTCAAGATAAGTTAGGAGTCAATTATATTTAGTTCTAGTCCTCTACATTCATTTAGCGCTATGTTTACATGGCTGCACTCAGGAGGGCCACATTTCTCACCTACCACAGTCAGTTAGCCTTATTCAACACTGAATGTAACACTTGAGTTGTGTTTTAGAACTCCGATGAACTCTGGTTATGGTTTAGACAAGGTCAGTCAATTATTGAGTCCTCTGATAGTGATTTAGACAAGGTCTTAGTTACCTACAGTCAAGTAGAGTCTAATCAATTCAAATTTCCTCATGTGGATTCGAATTTCATATGGATATTAAATCCATTGTACATCATTGTAATTATTATCTAATTACCTTTTTTATTAATGAAAGCATTCACAGATGCAAGCCATTTTTGCACTATTTCATTCTTCAATTGCTGAGTAAATTGTGTGATCTATTTTTTGAGTTGTGTGTTTGTCCACAGATCTTTGTGCTCAATTTAATATGGTATCAGAGCCTCGACAGACAAGAAACCTCTCCTCCTCAGATCTCCAGCTGGATCATTTTTTTTGAGCAAATTGCTCCTTCCAGTACTGCACCAGAAGCGGAGAATTTACCACTTAATATCCCATGTTAGGAAATTGTTGATCAAGATTACTTGATCAACTATGCTGAATGTGTAGGAAATTCCAAAAGTGTAGATTGTCGACCTTACTTTGTATTTTTTATTTTGTGACGGGTTATCAGCTCTTCTTACAACATTCGCTACAAGCAGCCCTTTCTTCTGTTAGTTTTTCAACATTAATCTAGCATTATGTTAGGATATTTACTGAGAGAATAACAAGTACAACAATCAAACACAAGAGATAATGAACACAGTTTTTTTGATCGGGGAAACCATAAATGGAGAAAACCCCGCAACTTCCTCAGAGATAGAATCAGCACAAGATGTAAAACCCCAAAATAGTAAGATGCACTCTTGATAGCAGTAGTCTTCTTCTTGTCTAGCCCCAGTGTCTTTCCTTCCTCAACTATGCGCTACAATTGAGTGTGTGAGTGATGTGTGCTAAATAGAGATCCTAGATATCTATTTATACTAATCCTGGCATGACTAAAACCCTACTAGGGCCGACCTCTACTTGGAGATTCTAATAACCCTAGTGCCCCGGAACTGCGGGGACTTTAACTCTTACACAATTGGAGAGTTACCCACTATGACTTGACGTGACTTGTTTACATTATTGATCCTCCCAATCGAAACATCGGGGCATGACAACATGACTAAAATACATAATAGATACATCCCGGAATAAACATCGGGTTACAATACATAAGATACATAGATGAATACATTCCAAAGTTACAAATACATCAACACTCCCTCTTAACTAGGAAGGTATTCTTTCGACACAATTTTCAGCACTGGTCTTCTTCTTTGTATCAATTGGATCATCTCATCATCTGCATCTCGAGTCTTCTAAGTCTTCAAGTCATCGTCATCCTTCGAATCATGGGACATCATCACTGGATCTGGATCATCTCTCGATCTGGATCATCATGGGACATCATCATTGGATCTGGATCATGTCTTGATCTATATCATCATCACTGGACTGGATCTGGATCATCACTCGATCTGGATCTAGATCTGGATCATCTCTCGATCTTTATCATCACTGCTGGATCTAGATCATCACTCGATCTAGATCTCTTGGAGTCATCATAACTGGATCTGGATCATAGCTCGATCTGGATCTCACCTGGTCATCATCATGTGTGTACTATCTCATCATAGGAAATTCTATAGAGCTAGCCTTCTTTCATGCTGGTTGTAAGCATAGCCATGATGTAGGTCTTTGCCCAGCACTTACATCTGACCTACTCGTCAGAAAGGAATTCCCAACACTCGCATATGATCATGTAGAAACCTATAGTCACATCATAAAGGCCCAGCACTCACATTCACCAGCATGACAAGACATCACTATCATATGTGAAAAGGCTTCAACACTTATATCTGACCTACTCGTCAGAAAGGCATACTTCCATCCAGGCGGGAACACATCCTACTCACAGTGATGAAATATTTCCATACTTTCATCCAGGCTGGAATCACATCTTGATCACAATGATGGAAGACTTCTATCCAGGAGGGAACACATCCTACTCACAGTGATGAAAGATTTCTATACTTTCATCGAGGCTAGAATCGTATCCTGCTCACAGTGATAGAAGATTTCTACACTTACATCTGACCCGGTAGGAGCCAAATCCTACACCCTCCTCAGAAGGGCATGCACTCACATCTGACCTGGTAGGAACTGAATCCTACACCCTCGTTAGAATGGCCCCCAGTCCCAGACTGAGCTACCTGGTAACGGACCAGGTGCCTCCACTCTCCCGGAGAGTGGCAGTTTCCCTTACATCTTTCCTACTCGACAGAATGGCCAGCACTCATATCTGACATGGAAGGAACTGAATCCTCTCACCATGACAGAATGGCTCAGGCCTTATATCTAACCTACTCGTCAGAATGGATTTGAATATTTAGCACTCATATCTGACATGGAAGGAACTAAATCCTCTCACCATGACAGAATGGCTCAGCCCTTACATCTGACCTACTCATCATAATGGCTTTGGGACTCATCACTTTCCCTTGGAGGAAACCTCGATCTGGAGAACACCAAGCTTCTCCCTGAAGTACTCAAACTTCACTCTAGCCAATGGCTTCATCAACACATCAGCTATCTATTCCTTCGTCGCAACATACTGGAGCTTCACTACTCCTCTCTGCACCATATCCCTGATATAGTGATACTTGATCTCGATGTGCTTCGACTTGTCATGGAACATTGGATTCTCTGACAACTTCACGCAACTCTGGTTGTCACAATGTATACAAGTAGCATCCAACTAGAGATCAAATATATCAGACAGTAGATTCCACAACCATACTGCCTCACAACTAGCTGAACAAGCTGCTACATACTCTGCTTCAGCTGTACTCAGTGCCACACAGGTTTGCTTCTTGCTAAACCAAGAGATCACACGTGATCCCATACTGAAGAAACACCCTAAAGTGCTCTTCCTATCGATGGCACTGCCTGCCCAATCTAAATCAACATAACCCTCAAGGTTAATCTTTTAATTCATATCATACTTGAGCCCATAATCAATTGTACCTCTCAAGTACCTCAGAATATGCTTTGCAGCAATTAAGTGAACATTTCTCGGATCTGTCAAGAACTAGCTCAAGGTGTTCATAGCAAAGCAAATGTCTGGTCTTGTGTTTTTCAGGTACATCAATGACCCAATCATCTGACGATACATCGTAGCATCAACTGTCTCTAAAGAAGCATCATTCAATAGCTTCAGGTTCGATGCCATAGGTGTGGCCATAATCTTGCAGTCCATCATCCCAAACCTCTTCAGGATCTCTACTTCATACTTCCCTTGTCCAATGAAGATTCCATCCACACTCTGCCACACCTCCATACCTAGAAAGTAATGCATCATACCCAAGTCCTTCATCTCGAACTCGGCAGCAAGCTTTCTCTTTGTATCAGTAATCAACCCATCCATACCTGTCACAAATAGATCATCTACATATAGTAGAAGCATCACTAGGTTGCCATCTTCAACCTTGTAGTAAAGATTGGAATCTGCTTTACTCTTGGTAAAGCCCAAACTGGATAGAAAGCTATCAATTTTGTCGTACCATGTCCTGGGTGCCTGTTTCAAACCATACAGGACTTTCTTCAATCTGCATACATGAGACTCCCTGTCATGTGTCTCAAAACCGAGTGGTTGTTCTACATACACTTCCTCTTCCACTACACCATTAAAGAAGGCAGTCTTGACATCCATCTGGTGTACCTTCCATTTCATCACTACAGCGAGAGCAAGTACTGACCTAATGGAAGTCTATCTGGCTATAGGTGCAAAGATTTCTTCATAGTCTATTCCTTCTTTCTGAGAGAAACCCCGAGCTACAAATCTTGCCTTATACTTTTCAATGCTACCATCTGCAGCATGCTTGATCGTGTAGATCCATTTGGAAGTTACAACTGACTTCCCTTCTGGTCTTGGGACAACATCCCAAACATCATTCTTTATGATCGATTGATATTCTTCGATCATAGCATCCTTCCATTCTTTCTGTGCTGCCGCTTCTTCATAACTGGAAGGTTCTTTATCAATGAAATCACATAGTAAAGCTATATACCCGGAGCAGGATCTGTTCCTCTTTCTTTCTTTGTGATTCTCTTCTGGAGCCCCATATCTTTCCACACCTTAGATAAGTTCACGTAGCCAAGCAGGTTTCCTCTTATGAGGATTCTCCTCCAAAGGTGGATCTACAGGTCTTTGTGGTTCCTCGAAATCTCGATCTTCTTCTTGAGCTTCTTCGTTCATGGTTGTATCATGAATTCTGGGTGCTTCTGCTTCTGCTTCTTCAAGTTCTTCAGCAGGTCTCTTTCTAGATTTGTTGTAAGCTATGTCTTCATCAAATGTCACATCCCTGCTAATGTCAATATTCTTGTATCCTGGGAAATAGATTCTGTAAGCCTTCGAGCTTTCAGAGTATCCCATAAATATACCCTTCTTTCCTGAAGGATCTAATTTAGTCCTCTTTTCTTTTGGAATGTGGATGTACACAGGACAGCTGAATATTCTGAGATGGCTGACTTCTAGTTTCTTGCCATAGAAGACTTCTTCAGGAGTCTTGTTCTCAAGTACTTTATGTGGAGTAGGGTTCTGTACATACACCGTTGTTCTAGCGGCTTCTGCCCAAAGATGCATAGGAAGGTCTTGATCATGAAGCATTGCTTTTGTAGCTTCCATGATAGTTTTGTTCTTCCATTCCGCAACCCCATTTTGTTGTGGATTATAAGGAGTGGACAACTCCCTCTTAATCCCTGATTCTTTGCATAGCTCTTTGAATTCATTTGAAGTGAATTCTCCACCATTATCTGATGAAATGGTCTTGATCTTCTTTTCAGTATGGTTTTCGATCAAGGCTTTGAATTCTTTGAACTTACTGAATACTTCATCTTTGTTCTTCATGAATTAAACCCATGTCTTCCTAGAAAAATAATCAATAAAAGAAACATAATATGCATACCCGCTTAGAGAATTTGATGACATAGGACCGCATACATCGGAGTGGATGATTTCCAATATTCCTTTTGCTTTGCTTTCACTACTTGGGAATGTCTTCTTTGTATTCTTTCCTTTCGCACATCCTTTGCAGACCCCATCATGTTTTGCTTGAATTTATGTAAGACCTTCGACAACTTTGCTTGCAATAGGTAGTGCTCTATAATGCACATGTGCAAGCCTTCTATGCCAAAGTTCACTTGGCTCTACTGTGTCATGGACCAAGGCTTGTTCTGGATGGCCCTTCAATTTGTATAATCCTCCTTCTTGTTCTCTAATTACTACCGCATCATCGATAGTCTTTCCTTTTGGCCACATGATGACTTGACCATCTATGAATGCAACCCGCATTCCTTTTGCACCTAATGCTGATATGGAGAGAGGGTTATTCTTGAGTCCTGGCACAAATAATACTTCTTTCATTGTTAGAGATTTTCCAGACTCTAACTTATATGAAGATTCCCCACTACCTTTTATTGGGTATTGGTAGTCATCTCCTAGCTTTACCTTGTGAGGTGATTCATGTTCTAATAGTCTTACAAAGGATTCCTTGAATCCAGTCATATGTTTGGAAGCCCCACTGTCTATAAGCCAATCATCACTACCATGAGTAATGTTACATGTGAGAGCTGATATCATAACATATTCATCCTCGCTTGAAGAATCTTCACTTTCATATCTGGATCTCTTTCTAGATGGTTCATCATCCTCTGCAGCATGAGCATGATGTCTTCTTTTGTTGCTCTTCTTTATTATCTTTTGTTTGTTAGGACAATTCCTTGCATAGTGTCCTGCTTCATCACAAGTACAACATATGATCCTAGATACATCTCTTCTAGTATTATCTTTGTGAGAGTGCTTACCTCTGAAGTGATGAGTTTTCTTTCTTGTTGACTTGGAGTGAGTCTTGGAGTGTATCATGAGAGAGCTTGATATTCACTTCCCATCTTCTCTTCTCAAGTTGCTATCCGAGCTTCTTCTTGAGAGCATTCTTCCCATAGTCTGCTAAACTTGACTAACTTCTTTCTTGCACAGATTCCTTGGATGAAAGAATCCCATGACCTAGGGAGGCCATTCAAAGTAGTCATCACAATCTCTGCATTTTCCACTTCTTCATTAGCAGCTTCTAATTGTTCCTTGATCTGGGAAACCCTTGTGAAGTAAGACTGGATTGTTTCTGCATTCTGAATCTTCACATTCTTTAGTTGGTTTCTCAGGGTCATCTTCCAGTTTATGTTCTTCCCTTAAAACAACTTGGTTAGGGCATCAAACATAGCTTTAGGTGTATTGAGAGAGGACACCTGTGGGATAAGGTGATCCTTGATAGAATCAGCAATGATCCTCTTTTCCATAACCATCTTCTTCTTATGTAAGGATTTTGCCTCATCTCCCTCTGGGACTGGAACCTCCTCATGGATGTAGGAGTCTAATTCATTCTCTTCCAGGACCAGGGATATCCTATACTTCCAGGCTCGAAAGTTTTCATGTCCCTCAATATTTTCATCAAGCTTGGTATGATGAGACATATTTAAATGAGAACCTCAAATGGAAATACAAAATATTTTAGATCTTACCAGGTTCAAAATGTCGGATTTGAAACTTCAGCTAAAATCCTGTAGAGCTGGTTCAGGAGAAAACTACGGTTTTGATTTTTTGGAGTTCTTTCCACCCAAATGCTTTGAAATTTGTCCCTAACTTTGATTTTGGGTAGGAGATCAATCCAGGCCTAGGCTCACTGAAAAATTCCTCTTCTGTAAAAAGCTCTAATTTCCGACAGTAGTGACAGGTCCAAAACTGAAAAACCTCAGAATTGGATTCTGCTTCGATAGAAAGATGCGCCCTAAGGAGGAGAGTTGTTCCACCTTACTTTTTATGAAAATATATGGAGGAAGATCCACAAACTAGGAAGCCCTAGTTCCCGCAGCTGCACAGTGTCTTCTTCTCAGGTTAGCTCTAATACCATGTTAGTTTTTCAACATTAATCTAGCATTATGTTGGGATATTTACTAAGAGAATAACAAGTACAACAATCAAACACAAGAGACAATGAACACAGTGTTTTTGAACGGGGAAACCATAAATGGAGAAAACCCCGCAACTTCCTCAGAGATAGAATCAACACAAGATGTAAAACCCCAAAACAGTAAGATGCACTCCTGACAGCAGTAGTCTTCTTCTTGTCTAGCCCCAGTGTCTTTCCTTCCTCAACTATGTGCTACACTTGAGTGTGTGAGTGATGTGTGCTAAATAGAGATCTCGGATCTCTATTTATACTAATCTCGGCATGACTAAAACCCTACTAGGGCCGACCTCTACTTGGAGAGTCTAATAACCCTAGTGCCCCAGAACTGTGGGGACTTTAAGTCTTACACAATCGGAGAGTTACCCACTATGACTTGACATGAATTGTTTACATTATTTATCCTCTCGATCGGAACATCGAGGCATCAGAACATGACTCAAATACATAATAGATACATCCCAGAATAAACATCGGGTTACAATACATAAGATACATAGATGAATAAATTCTGAAGTTACAAATACATCAACATCTTCTCACTACATTCGCTACAACAGCTCAGTCCTTCTTTCTACATTCAAAATGGCTCAACCAGTAGAGCCTCTCACTCCCTTCAACTATCACCAGTGGAAGGAAGACATGGTGGTAATGCTCTGCACCAAGCAGCTCTTCAGACTCATAGAAGAAACAGAGGTAGTTTCAGCTTTAGATAATGACAAAGAAAAGTAATTGAACAGGCTTGATGAAGCCCACGGACACTTGCTCTCCTCAGTTTCTAGAGATCTTCGATTCCACATCCAAGGATTGAAGACTCCCAAGGAGTTTTGGGCCAAGCTTGCCTCCTTATTTGATAACCAGGATGAGATGAGGATCCATCAGCTATAAAATGATCTGATCACTCTTAATCCATCCAACTTCGAATCACTGAATGAATTCTTCACAAAGTTCAAGAACCTGATATATCAGTTGAAGCAATGCAAAGTGGAGAAGGATGAAGATCTGCTCATCCTTTCCATTCTCACAAAGCTCAATGTAGACTACTCAGTCTTTGTATTCAACTTCCAAACAGTAAGACTCACTACTCCAAATTGGAATATTTCCACTCTTAATGCCTTCATCCAATATATTATTTCTGAGAATGATAAATTGATCCAAATGGGGATCATTCAATCTTCCAAAGATCTAGCTCTGGTTGCAAGAGGAGATAAGGTAGTGAATGACAAAGAGAAGCAAAGAGATGAGTCTCCTCTGAAGAAGGAGTAGTCAAAAGAGCCTTCAGGTTTGAAGAGAAGCAAGAAGAATGGCAAAGGAAAGGTCCTCTGCTCTTACTATGGAAGGGGATTTCATTTAGAAAGCTCCTGTATGAGAAGACAACTTGATGACATGGCTCTTATTTTGAAGAAACATAAAATTTCTATACCTGCTAGCACAAGGAAGGATGACTTTGAAGAAGAAGATGAAGAATACCAAAGGAAAGGCCATGCATTGAAGGCTTGCTGCACATCAACACATGTCTTCCTCATTGATTTTGGAGCTTCCATCCATATGGTTGCATATAGAGAATCATTCTCTTCTTTTCAGTCCTTTGATGGTCCTAGTATTCAGATGGGAAATAATAGTAAAGTCAAAACAAAAGGGAAGGGCTTTGTCAATATTGAACATGGAAGGTTCAAAGATGTGCTATTTGTTCCCTCCCTAGCTTCAAAACTGTTATCTATCTATTAGATGACCCATACTGGATCTCCAAAGCGAGTGATCTTTGGTCCTGACTCAGTGGATATCATAGATATCTCTACTGGGAGCATCATAGTGAAGGCTACTGCAAATCATGCTTCAAAAGCATATGATTTCTCACATTTCATGCCTCCTTCAGAACCAGTGCAGTCTCAGCAGCCACTTGTAAGGGAAGGTAAAATCATTGCATCTACTTCTTTTACAGATTCTACTAGTATTGTAGATCCATTTTTATCAGTTTATGAGATTGAGATTCAGGGTGACTCAGATCTATATTCAGTCCCTACTTCCAAACTGGAAGCTAAGAAGATGACTAGAAACTCACCTGACAATCAGAAAGGAAAGACCCTTGCGCTATGCCATGCAATCTTACCTCCTTCAGAGAGATGCAATAGACTCCTTGTAAGATGTTATATGGAAAGGGCTTAGTCTCACTACATTTAGAAGAATGGGTATGATCATACACCTCTTCATCCAACAAGAGACAAAGGTTACATTCCTCCTTCCTTCCATCATCATTTTTGGAGAAGAAGGAGAACTCTACATGTCAGGCCCCAGAATACCTGTGCACATCACACCATGCATGCTGCTTCACTACATCATAGAGATGAATATTGCAGCAACACATTTTCAAGTTTTTCAAACTTGAGACCTAATTCTACCTGCTTAGATAGAGGGGGGGATTTTTCCCATGTGGTTTTTGCCCCAACTCCTTGTATTAAGCAGTTACTTTATTTTACTTGATGTAATGGGTGACCTATGGTCTTAGTTACCAAGGCCCACAGATTGTCCAAGTTAGAATTCAGGGGGGGCTGTTAGGATTATTAATCCTCCCTTATCCAATTTGGTCATATGTCTAAATCAAAAGTCATGTCTAAATCGGGAGTCCATCCAATCTATTTTTAGTCACTAGCACCATTGGGTCCACTTGGCCTAATTGGGGCACATCTTTCATTTACTAAAGTGTGGGGAACACTAATTGAGGCCTACGACCACTAATTGCACTTGATTTTATCAGTTTAGTAGCCTCATAGACCAATCCCTACAATTTAGGAGCGACTGGGAGTGCTAAAACCAACCAAGGTTAGTTCAGTTCAGTTGATGATTAGTCAAGATAAGTTAGGAGTCAGTTACATTCAGTTCTAGTCCTCTACATTAAATTAGTGCTAGGTTTACATGACTGCACTCAAGAGGGGCGAATTTCTCACCTACCACAGTCAGTTAGCCTTAGTCAACACTGAATGTAACACTTGATTTGTGTTTTAGAACTCTGATGAACTCCGGTTATGGTTTAGAAAAGGTCAATTAACTATTGAGTCCTCTGATAGTGATATAGATGAGGACTTAGTTACCTACAGTCAAGTAAAGAGAATCTAATCAATTCGAATTTCCTCATGTTGATTCAAATTGCATATGGCTATTAAATCCATTGTACATCATTGTAATTATTATCTGATTACCTTTTTTATTAATGAAAGCATTCACAGCTGCAAGCCATTTTTGCATTGTTTCATTCTTCAATTGCTGAGTAAATTGTGTGATCTATTTTGTGAGTTGTGTGTTTGCCCACAGATATATGTGCTTAATTTAATATGATATTGATGATTAATATTGTTTACATTGAATTATTCTTTTGAATTTTGTATATTGTTAGGTGAATTTCTATTACCAACGCCAAATATTTTACCACACACATATCAAGAGATATGTGTGATTATGAAAGAATTTGGAATGGCGTATAAAGCTATTTATGCATGTCCTAATGATCATATCATATACTATGGAAAATATGCATTAGAAAATGAATTCCCACAATGTCAAACAAGTAGGTATCGAACCGATAAAGTGACAACAAAGGTGCCTCACAAAGTTCTTCGTTATATTTCGATAATTTTGCGTCTCTAGTGTTTGTTCAGGTGTCAACTTATAGCACAGTTTATGGATTTCCATGCAAAGAATAGAAGTCGAGACAATGTTCTTCGAATTCCTACATATGGGTCTACATTTAGGTACATCGAAGGAAAGTGGCCAATTTTCAAATAAGAACCTTGTAATGTTAAACTTTCGTTGGCAACTGATGGTGTATGATCCATTTGGAGAGCTTCATTCTACCTACTCAGTGTGGCCTGTTTTTGTTATAAACAATAAACTTCCTCCTTGGATGTCGGTCAAGAGAGAGCACACAATGTTGGAAATGATTATTCCAGGTATTTAATTAATTTGTGTTTTATTACTTGAAAGTCTGATCACTAAATATTTCATTTCTTTGTTTCGTGCATGATAATTATGTCTTTTATATATAAAGACATATAGCTAAATATAATTAATCATGTATGTTGGACCAATTAGGTAAGTACTAGTTTAAATATATGAACGTATATATTAAGCATCTTATCGATGAGTCATTGAAGTTATGGGATGGCGTCTCTATGTATGACATCTCTATACCAATAGGGAAAATCCGATTTCAAGTCCATGGAATAATTGGATGGACAATTCATGATGCTCCTGGGTTAACACATTTTTGTGGTATATTGTTACTTTCTTTTGTTTTTTAATATTATATATATCTTTTGAAAATATCATGCATTATTTTAAATGGTAATTCTAATTTGCTACACTAATTCTTATATCTTGCAGGTCTTCAAACAAAGGGTAAATTTGCATGTCCAGCTTGTGGTCCCAGGATAAAATCTCGTCATTCAAGGAGTTTAGTAAAGGAAGTGTTTGATGAGTATAGGCACTTTCTACCCAAGAACCATAGTTATCGAACTACATACAAAGAAAAATTCCAATGGTAAACAAGAGAATGGAAAAAAACCACGAAGAATGACACCTTACCTATGAAACTTAGAATATAATAGAAATCGTCAAGGTATGCCAAATTATTTATGTATTGTTGGAATATTGGTCAATACTTAGCCAAATTTCTGAATATACAAAACAATATTTTTCCTACTTTGGCAGATTGATTTCTTGCACATGTGACCATCATAAGGAAAAATGAAATCATGGGTGGATAACCACTTCAACAAGGAACATATCTATGTCACCCTATGAATTTTATTAGCACAAGGACACTGTTGAGTATGGTTGTCATTGATGTCAAAGGAGGTCATTAATGACAAAAGAAGTGTTGATATGGCATGTGTGATGAGGTTGAAAAACACATGTTGGTGTCCTAATGTCTCATGATGTCATTGTTACATTCTGATAGTAGTTGGTAACGGTATGATAATTTGGGGATTTTGACTAAGTGTTGAAAAACTACCCTAAAGCAGCCGCCTTATGAAAATGACCACCATAATTCATAAGAAGATGAAAATTCCCACCATGACCTTCCATCCCATAGTTTTTTGAAATATCTATCTAACCATGGCCCCATTTCTCAGAAAAACTCCTTGAAGAAGAATATACAGGTCTCCCAAAAGAAGGATTTTTGGTCAAATTAGTCAGAATTGCTCTAGGGAAATGCTTGCCATAATTTGTGGGTTGACGAAAATGACCACACCATATGGTCAGCCTGTAGGTGTATGTTTCGTCTACCTAGACATGTTCTTACATTGGTTTGATAATGCTTGAGGAAGAAGATATGGATCTAACAAAACAGGGTTTTAGGAAGTCTTACACCAAAGTTTAGTAAAATGCCCACCTAGGGAAAATGAAGATGATTCTGGGAGTGAAATCAGCATAACTGTGCTCAGTAAGGTGTAATACATCATCTAGTAGCATTAGTGGCCTCATGGAAATGTGCGCCACCTCTCATAGGATGATGAGAAAAATTATATGAAAGTGATAGGCTCTAGTATGTTGGTTGTCCAAAGAGTCTCTGAGGAGGAAGATATCAATCTACCAAAAGTGCCTCTCACCTTCATTTGCACTATCCTAGTAAAATGCTCGCCAAGGTTAGATGATGAGGTTGCAGGAGAGAAGATTGGCATGGTTGAGTTAGTATGATATTCCTCACATTGTGGATGTATCACTCTCCAAGTTTGATGAAAAAAATAAAATCACCTTGGTGACTTAGGGTTTGAAGAGATTTGTCTAAGTGTCAATAAGTAGTTTGGAAGACCACTTTCAAATGCCTGCCAAATGTTGGGTGTATGTCAATAGGTTCATCAATTGGCATGGATTTCTTCTTTGTTGAAATGGATATCCAACAATACATATAGGATGACTTACAATGGTCACATATGCAAAATATCAATCTACCAAAAGTAGGAAAAATACTATTTTGCATATTGAGAAACACAAGAAAATTGCCTAAGTGTTGAGAACATGATTTTGAGAGGTCGTTTGGAAATTCCTACCAAGGGATGTCCTTGTGAAAATAAATTTATCAAATGTCATGGATAAAAGTCCACCTGGACCAGTTTTCCAACACTTAGCCATGTCCAAGAATTTCTCCAAGGTTTATCCTGAAACCCTATTTTAGCAGACTTATAACTTTCTCCTTAGAAATGATTAAGGCAAACTAAGACCATGGCTAGATAGCCAATTCAACAACCTATAGCCTGATATGTTGGTGCAAGCATTCTATTCAAACCATGAATTTTGGCGGCATTCTCTTAGAGTAGTTTTGACTACTTTTTCATACTTAGTCAATTTCCAAAGTTTCACAAAATTGCCATATTTTTCCAGAATGATGTCAGATTACAACAATGACTTCCTGATAGCACCAAAACACCATTATGTGTCTTTCTAGCCTTTCCATACATGCCACACCATCATACTTTCCATGTCATTACTTCCTTTGTCATTTTTTTGTCTTTCACTGAGTTTACCCAGCCATCATGTCTTTGGTTATCCCTTTGTCATTCACTGAACTCCTTTGACATCAATGACAACCACATTCAACTTGTATCATATATTATATAAATCTTTGATTTTTTTTTGTGAATTATGTTCAGCGCCGTATGTACCTATATTGATTAATTAGTGTTAATTTAATTTTGTTGATGTTTCATGAATGTCGTTACGGCACAAATGGGCTTCCACGAGGAATGAAAATTTACCCGATGCAATTCAGTAGGTTTCCATACTACGAGCACCTACAAATAGTTCATTTTTTTGATAAAATGCATATCGGGAAGAACATAACAGAATTGTTATGGAGAATATTAGATGGAAGGATTGACAAAGAAAGAATTGGGAAGATTTGTAGTGACATCCAAGAAGCTAATCACGCATTGCAAAGTATGATCATTAATTCTAATGGTGATGGTCGTCAACAAAATATTAGTCTTCCTTGGTGCTTGATGGAGCAACATAGAAATATTGTAAAAGAGGTCATCAGAAAAATCAAGTTTCCAACGGGGTTTTCGTCTAACATAAAGAATATCTTAACGAAAAAAGGTGATTTTGGTGGGTTTAAAACAAATGACTGGCATACATTCATTAAGGTAATTGTGATTTTTTAATATATTTCCTTATATGCACTATTTTATTAATTTTATTCTCTTATTTGGAAATAAATAATAATTATGTGTTTTTTGATACAGCATGTTCTACCTTTATCTCTCCTAGAAGAATTTGACAACAACATAAAACAAATTATTTATGATCTTGGAAAATACATAAGGTAAGTAATGTTTTATATGGAAAATGTACTTGGTCCGTGATTTATAGCAGAACTTATTGACATATTATGTTTTTCCTCAATTTTTATATATGGCTTGATATTATTTTATTGCATCATTTGTAGGTGGCTTTCCTCAAAACAAATCCATAAAGAAGATATAAGATATTGGAAGAGAGAAATTCCCTGACTAATGTGTGAAATGTAACAGTATCTACCTCCAACATTTTTCAATGCACAAGAACACTACCTCATACACCAAGTTGAGGAGATTGAATTATGTGGACCGGTACACACAAGGTCAATGTGGATGGTGGAGATGCAGCTGAAGTCATTGAAGGATCTTGTTAGGTAAAGAGCATGTCCTGAGGGTTCTATGGTTGAGGGGTATATGGTATATCAATGCATGGTGTATATTAGTGAATATCTACCTAAATTAGCTGAAAATATGAATGTGCCTCACATTTGGCATCTCAACTCCATCAACAAATTTGAAGGGGAGGTCCTATTGGGGAAAGGTACAATGAGGACCGTGAAAGGTAATTATTAGATTTTGTGGAATTAATATATTACACATATATTTTTCTGATTTTATTTTATCATACTGATTTGTTGTTTTTTTATTAATCCTGCATATTCAATTGTATTAAACCATGCATGTAATGATATCTAATTAATGATAGTGAATTGTTATTTTTTCATATAGTTGCTCGAGTATGGGATGCTTTACATTTATACATTGAAAACAAACTTGATTGTATGGAGCATTGGATAGAAGATTGTGAAGAATGATTCAGTAGGTTATCATGGGAATGGGTCTGTAAGATGATTAAAACAGCTCATCATCATCGACATCAATTTCTTGATCTTATGTCACAAAGGGAAGTTGATTTAGCCTATGGTTTAAAAGATAAAAAGGAAAGTAAATTGTTTACCTGCATTTTTCTAGTTACTTCCCATTTTTTCAATGTATTTGGTTTGTTTAAGTTTTCAAATATATTTTGTAAGTCATATATGACATTTATTAATTCACAGTGTATTTTTTACTTGTTGTCAATGTTGCAGTTGAAACATCACAAGGCTATGTGGTGTAATGGTCGTAAATTTCGTATCAAAATGTTGGATGATAAGACGAAAACCTCTGATTGTGGGATAACTGTATTGTTTAAGGTCACCAATGTTTCCTCTAAAAGTGTCAGACATCCAGAAGAAACTGAGAATAGGTACTATGGGAATTTGGAGGACATAACTAAGTGTGATTTTAATTCCTTTAAAATAGTTTTGTTTGAGGTAAAGTAGTATAAGATACGGATGCATGAACGTGATCCTAAAAGAACTGTTATTGAGCATGCTAATGGATTTACCATGGTTAATACAAGGGCATTTGAACTGAGTACAGAGCCTTATGTTCTTCCAAGTCAATGTGAGCAAGTCTTTTACGCAGAGGTACCAGGTAAACCAGGTTGGTCATACGTTGTTAGATACGATCCAAGAGGAAGACCAATAAAGTATAATCATGTAGATGATGAAGATAATCATGAAGAAGAAGAAGATGATGATGATGATGATTCAGATCAGGAGCATGTGGCTACAGTCAATGTGTTAGATGAAGAAGTTGAAGAGGTTGATCATCCAAATGTAGTAGACGATGATCTCATTGACGATGTTGATGACTATATTAGTGAAGATTCCATTCATGATGATGTTGATGTGAATGAACCTTTCATCAATATGTATTCTGAATCAAATCTTGATATAGATGTTGATTTGGATGAAGAAGAAGATGAATAATATTTAATTGTGGAAGAGTAGAGGCACGTGTTTATATCTTTTATGTCATGATGAGATTTATATGTTTTTATTTCCAAATGCCTTTTCAACTTTCTGATTTTAACACTTAGCCAATTTTTTGTTCTTAATATGCAAAATAATATTTTATCCTACCTTTGGTGAATTTCTGAAAAATGGGTCTCAAATATCCCTTCATATCTCTCAACCCGTGATACCTATGTAAAAACTAAGAGAGGTTTTTGTGTATGACAATCATGATGATCGACGCGTAGTGCAAGGGTATGGTGGGGGCTCTAGGTGGTGGAATCCACGAGTAGTCACCATCCTAGAGCGTGGGATGACTTGTCAAGCTCCCTACCTTTGGAAGAAGCAATAATGATCATTGATTGACATTTTAAGAAGATGACAATTCGTCAATTTATAAACATATTTTTTTAAATTGTTCGCACGACGGTCATATGTGTGATCGTGGGATTAAGAATTGCACGTTATTTTGGTTGGTAGTAAAGAATTCCATTCTTATCAGAGTTTTGGCATAATGCTAATTTTGGAGGATCACCAAAGCTAGTAAAACCCCTGCAAAAAAAACAAAGACAATTACTTTGCATGAAGACATGGTTAGAATGAATCATTCACGATGGAACGAAATTAAATAGACAAATTTGTAATGTTTTTATATAAAAAAATTTATGAAGAGGTGTGATAGTTATGAAGAGTCAAATGGAATTTGTGCAAAGTGCATACCCAAGCAAAGCGTTGATTTGTTGCTGAAAACCTCTTTGCGGGAAAAATTTGTGAGCCTGAAAATCAGTCTGCAGGGGGGATTTGTGAGCTTGAAATATAGTACGCGTGCATCACCTCACCCCCACTTTGAACCTGGATAACCATGGCCAAACTTCAAATAGGGGCGTCCAACATGACAAGTGCAGTTGAAATGCGATCATCCTCCTCTGCAACCACAATTGAAACACAGTTGTCCACAGATGATAGTGTAACAGTAAAAAAATTCTAGGAGAATTTTGATGCATGGAGAGATGCAAAGATGTGGCCACCAGATATGGAAACTATCCTGAGTGTTGGTAATAACTCCCGATTCCAATTGATTATTCAAATGCAAATGCCTATATTTATACATTTCATGAGGCGGTTGATTACCAGCCTTTTCGCCTT